>OZ001259.1:29257959-29360459 GCA_963924015.1 Macrophya annulata | reverse complement strand
TGTTTGAACATATCCTACGATATTTTGAGCGGAGAGCGAAGAAAAAAAAATATCGAATTTTTTTGACACACCCTAATATATATATATATATATATATATATATATATATATATATATATATATATATATATATATATATATATATATATATATATATATATATATATATATATATTAGGGTGTGTCAAAAATATATATATATATATATATATATATATATATCACACACACAAATCGAAAGGAGTATGGTCAGCAGAATACAGCTACTCTGTAGGTACTATAATATCTTTTATTGTTTTTCTTTTTTTTGTTTTTTTTTTTACGTTTTTTACGGTTCTCTACGTTCATCTACCTGCTCTGTTCTCGATAATACAGTTTGGCCTACAATAGAACGACCTTTCGTGGATTCGTGGATTCGTGACGTGACCTCTGGTTGTAGGACCCTTCAACCTTCCGCTCGTCAACCTCTTATCAAGTTTCTGGCCTCCCTTCAGCCCCTTTTACTTCTGGCCCACTGTCCCGCACGAAATCGATTCGAACCTAGGCGAGTAGAATGAAGTACCTACCTACCTACTCACTCTGTTAGTACTTTAATGTCATACTTTTGAATTGCTCTAGTGAAAGCACTTTTAGATGTATTTCATTGTTTTTTTTTCTTCTTTTTTAAAGAAAGGAAGCTTTTTCTCGCCTCATTATCCAGGGGTAGAAAAAAAAAAATAGTCGTGGTTGACGTGTAAAATTATGTCTGCACAACGTCTAATTATAGTTCACTATAATCGATGGAAACTCGAGACTATACATATTTTAATTCTGAGGCACTGATTAGTAATTTGCTTGTTGTACCTTTTTTTCTTCGTTGCATAAAAAAGCAAAGGTGATGTAGGAATTGAATTATTAATCATGAAAGAAATGAAAAATTATTTTTCGAAACGTAATTGTGCGTTCAAATTTTCAATGTCACAGTGGGATATTCAGGATCCAAATGTTTTGATTCTCTATCATTTAATTGAAGGTGATTCGATACTGATCGCTTCGATCAACCAAGTTCTTTTTTTTTTTACTCATTTTCAAACAACATTGCAGTTTTTTTTTTTAGTCTTCGAAAAACGGGATGGCAGGTTAAATCGTCATTGATGCTATCGAACATTCCACAGGTGTATAATTGCACAAAGCCAAAAAATCAACCGTGTAAGCATACAATGTGTTCATTCTACATGGTGTAAAATTTGGCCTTTTCCAGCCGTTATGAAAAAAAAATCCTTCAGAAAAGAGCGTATCTGGAAGTTTTTAACTTTTTTTAAAACTTGTCTGCAATCGTTTTTGGCTTAGTTGTACAAGTTTGAACAGAGTTGCTATATAAGTCTGACGAGATAACAATTCTTTAAACTCGTTTCTGATCTGCAAAAAAAAAAAAAAAACCAACAAAATCGCAGTAAATCTTAGATAAAATGATTTCAAAGCTTGGAGTATCTGTTTTACAATATCGTTTTTAAAATTATCAAGAAGAAGGGGTCTCATCGATCAATGATAACGCTACGAAATATGTAAAATTTGGAATGGAGTTCTTCATGATAACTTACAATCCGAGTGACAACTTCAACATGTCCGTTTTTAAAATTGTTTTACGAATCCTTCTCACCGAATTATTCAATCTTTAGTAATATCGTGACTGGTAGACGAGGTGTATCGAATTATTCGTTAAAAAAAAAAAAAAAAAAAAAAACTAATCAGGCAACAATTTAAAAATAAGTATTTTGAAAAGGAATGTTCAAGCTTACAAATCATTATTGCAAAAATTTCTGGTAATTTTCTAAAACCTAAAAAATATTCATCGAAATTAGATAAACAAAGAAACAGTTTCCTAAAAAGTCGATTTTTCGGATTTGATTCTTCGCTGCTTGATTCTGTATGATGCGTTGAACTTTTCATCTATTTTCTTGTCTTATAATCCTTCGAAATATATCATTATACGTTTTGCGATACGAGTAGGAGAATGCGCGCCGACAAGGATGAGAGGAAATTAGGCAAAGGTATTAAAAAAAATAAAACAGAAGAAAAAACCAAAAAAAATATCAAAAGAAACAAACTGCAAAAACAAGAAGAAATAAAACACAAATCAAAATAAAAGTAGAGAAGAAATAAAAACAAAAGTGAAGAAGAAATAAAAATGAAAATAAAGAAGAAACGAAAATAAATTAAAACGGCAATGGATTTTTAATTTGAGTGACATGTCCGTGAAGCGATAATTCCGAGTGAAATATAAATACTTACAAACGTCTTCGTCCTTCTATTTTTCCGCTGCTGCTTGATGCTAGTGCTGCTGTTGTTCACTGCCGTATCTCATAGTGTAACTTGTAGATATCTGAGGTTGAGCGAGTGCCGAGGAATAGGAGCGAAGAGTGCAAGCCGACGGGGGGCTGCGATGTCTCGGGGACCGTCGGATCGACAGAGCTGGGACAATGAACGCGAGGAATGCCCCGCGGTGCGGGACATGAAGACGTCACTCAGGAACGGGATCGACGGGGTCAGGTCGGTCGAGAACGACTGACTGCAGCCAGCTGCGCTCACCTCCACCTTCTACTTCTACTTCTTCTTCTTCTCTTCGTTGCTCGATTCGTTGTCATAGGCCTCGTACTCCACCAGCTGAGCTCTCCTCCGTAGGGATTTTACGTGAGTCAGCATAGACACGCTTCTGGGGCCCATCCAAGACTTGGTCTGGATTCTTGGGACTCGCAGCTCCCGAAAACACTCTCTTTCGTTAAAAAACCGTTCATGGATAGACGTACATTACCAATTTTGGATCTTGGCCTTCTATCACCACAAGCAAAATGATTAACAGTTTATAAAACGTTCAACAAATATCCCTCCCAGTGAAAATATATTTTGAATAAAAATTCCTGTGCATTTCAGAAATCGGGACAGTTTTCGAGGATTATTAGTGATATTGCGAAAAAAATTCAGACATTTTCAGAGAGTTTCAATAAAATTTTAGAAAGAAGAAATCAATTTTCTTTCGCATTTAGAATTATTACAAATATTTTCAGAAAATTTTCGTAAAAATAAATGATATTTATTCCACATCAATCGAGATCAACGTTTCTTTTGCTATCGTTGGAATAAAACATGAAAAATTTAACAGTTAGTACATACGTACCTACTTTGTTAAAGGGCTTCAACGAAAATGCCATAATGTTACCTTATGCATTCAGGCTTTGCGATTGCTAAAAGTTGTTGATGTAGAAAAAATGACGAGTTTGGGGGGTTTGAAATTTGGAAATTTAAACAATTTGGGCTGTTTGTAAAGCTTATTGTTACAGTGTTTGTCGTTGCTGCGATAGGATATGGATAGGAAAAGAAATCTCCATTGTAGATATTGAAATTATTGATCGATTATTGCCAAAGCTGTGTATTGCCGTTGCAATGTGAAACTATACATGCCGATGGCGTTACGATGCTACTTTATTTCGAATTTAAGTAATTGTTTTTGGTTATCAGTAAAACCGTGTTTGTTTCATGGCATGTAAATTATTGATAATATATTTGCAATTCTTCCTGTATGTGATAATGGTTTCATTGTAACGGTCCTATGAATAAAAACTTTTCGCCAATGTTTCTGCATGATAAATGGTCATCGTATACTATACATATACTGCGAGTTTATTTAAAAAGTTCCACCAATTATATCTCAAAAACTAAACGTCGTATGAAAAAATGTTTCGAATAAAAGTTGCTTGGTTTCGAATTTATTTTTGATTTTGTGAACGTTTTCAAGGTCATTTGGAATGATCTCTGTGTTGCCATATAGAAATTTATCTTTTTTGTTACCGCATTATATAGGACATAACAAAAGACAAACAACTTTCTGTAGAAAACATTTTTTTTATTCATCCAACTTCAATTAGATTTCTAGATTTTCAAGAATAGATAGAAACGATACGAATAGATAGAATAAAGATACAACAAGTGCTTAATTCTATGCTGAAAATCTTACGAAATTTTATTTTAGAATTTTTCAGCATGATTTTCATGTCCTGTTTATATTTTCAACCGGAGTGATTACCTATTATGTGTTGTTTACCTTTTACCAGCTTCAATTTGCAAATATTTTACCTCATAAAAGCTTGAATTTTTAACGCCATAAAAGTTTAAATATTAAAACAAGCAACCGTTGGGTACGAAAACGTTTCTTGAATAGACTGAAAAAAATTTGGGGTTCCGTTTAAAAAAAAAAAGTTGACGTTTAACTGAGCTTGAAAACATCCTTCGAGCCAAAAACTAATTACACCATCTGCATTCCCTCTCAAAACCAACCAACTTCCATTCGAAATATTTTTTTATTTAACGCTTAGTTTTTGAGATATGCTTGGTAGAAATTGTCAATAAATAATGTCAAACCCAGTTTAGCTTCAGAGTAAGTATTCAATTATTTCCGGTAAATTTAATTTGAGAATATTCATCCTAATTCTAGTAACATTGTTATTCTTATTTTCGCGTATTTTCGACATCTTATTGGAAACTTAATTTAGTTTCGAGATAAATACTAAAATCCATTCATGAAAATGTGCCTTATTTTATTGAAATTGTCGATATTCGAGATGGAGGGCAATGATTGGAAAAGTAAGGGTCTGTAAATCGTGGAAATGCGTCATTTCTCATAAGTTTATGGGTGCAAAATACGGGGAAAATATTCAAAAAATTCTGTCACGTCACATTAGGAAAATATTCGTTGAATAAACAATTTAAAAACGATGGCTTAACCAACTAAAGAGAGATTAAAAATGATTAATTTTTCTGTTCTTTTTGTAACGTTCTAGATCAGTTCCCCTTCAAATTATCTGTGAGACATTTTTCAAAAAAGTAAACCACTTGTTAATGTGTAAACCTCACAGTATTGAACTTTAAATAATCCAAGTCTAATCAGCGAAGGTAGGAAAATAAAAAGTGACATTCGTGGTAACAAAATGTGACGTGATAGAATATTTTTAACTATCTCGTTATACTCAATAGAAGATAACTGAATAAGAAAATAAGGGTTTCATATAAACGTATATAAAACATATTAAAATTTGCGAACTAGTGTATCAATATTCCCATCGAATGGGATAAAAAAGAATGGCAAAATTACATAGTGATCTAATAATTATGAACAGTAAATTTAATCGCTTCGACCATTTTAATTTTACAAGTCAGTTTCAGTCGTTGAACAAATTATACTAATTGCAAGCAATTATTCACACTGATTCTTATTTGTAACTTATATACCAGCCGCAGTGATTCAATAACTCCGCATGATGATTTTAAGCGATTACGGACGATTACAAATACTTACGTGTGATTTCTAAAATTTTGTATAATTTCATACGATTTCATACAATTACATACGATCTCATATTGATCTCAGAATGATTTCGTTGTACTATTACACTAAATTCCACCTGACTTTTGACTGATTTCAGCCGTTCTCATATGATTCAGACCGCTTTCGACTGATTCCAACTGATTTCGAGCAATACTAACTCATTTCAAATGTCGTAGATGATTGCAGATAATTTCGGATCAATCTATGGGAATTCTATATGATTGCAATAAGATCTCAACTGATTTCCAAATAAAACTATGTGCGATATTAAGTGATTTCAAAGTAATGACACATAATTTCGTTACGATTTTCTGCGATTTCTTCTGATTCCAATTGATTTCATTTGATTTCAATTGATCTATTTTGATTTGAATTGATGTCTGCTGATTTCATAATTTCGACAGATTTTAGTCAACTTCGAGTTACTAACATATGCAATATCGAATTGTTACATTATGATTTAACAAGACTTTCGACTAATTTTAAATCAGAGTGCACGGCTGATCTCAGGAGTGAATAACCTTTTAATAAAATATCGGTAAATCGAAGAGCAGACAACTATTCGAATATTGCAAAACATTAGTCATCATAATACCAATAATTCTGATTTAACTCTTCATTTTTACCCTTTTCAAAGCTATCACCAACTATTGAATAGGTTTGAATAGTAGTAGCGTAGTTCAACAGTAACGATATAATAGTGTTCAACAGTCTAGTCTTGTTATCAATGTTTTCGAGTAGTTTTTTGTTTTCTTTTTTTTTGTGCACAACTGGGTTGAGTCTGGTTGATCTACCTACGCTGCAATCCATAGCCATTTGTCAGAATAGAGTATACACACATACCTATACATATAAACACATCTATCACCGGATGTTCCGAAGCGGGGTGTCCTATATATATAAACGATAAAAGACGTAATATTGATGGTCAATATATTGACACAGCATTCATTGCAAGGATGGGGCTCAGCATTGGAGTGACACAGTTGTCTGCTAGGGTAAAAGACTGACAGGCAGACAGACAGACAGACAGACAGACAGACGTTTTTGGACGACGTTTTTCGATGCCGGGCTAAAAGAGGGACGAGGTATAGTTGTAGATTATAGAATAAGAGAAGAGGGGCTGGGACGTCTCTGGAACGGAACGGAACGGAACGGAACGATGCGTATACCACAACAGAGACCCCCGCCGTGGCTAATAACGAGCCGCATTGTCACCCTGGAAAACAGCCTTCATCTTTCGGCATGGGCCCACCCTCGGAGCACACCGACGCCAACGCGTGTAAACTAAACTCTAACCACCAATTAGTAAGTTCAGGAAACTCACTAGGAGTCGCGGTGAACAGTATAGGGTAAATAGGTTTTCTTTTGGTCGAGACAAAACTGTACAGCATACCTTTAGTCACTGGTACCTTAGATTAATGCCTGAAAAAGTACGAAAGGTTCTCGTCGTTTACCTGAGAGAATATAAGTTTCTCAATGGCAAAATGTTCGAATGGACAGTGTACAACAAGTGGGCGGTTGTTGTACTGCATTAGATACATATACACTCCGCATGATAATTAACCATCAGTGTGTAGACATGTTTTTCAGACCTTTGATGTGAACATTATGGATCTTTGAGAGGCATTTCAGATTCTCAAGCTGTTCCTGACTTTCAAAAAATTGGGAAATAAATCAGGGCTACTTATCATGGTATGTAGTGTGGATTATGATACAAAATTCAGTAAGATCCAATGTTTCAAAGTTCTTTTGGCTGAAAACGAAATTTATACAAAAATCTGTAAATTCGTTTAAAAATTCATAATTTTGCGAATATTGAAGATAAAGAAAATTAACTTGCGGGATTTTACATCTAAGACTATGGGCTTTCGATAGATTATAGAATTATTGGGGTTGTTTACAAAAAGTTAAATTGTTTAAAGACCTGAAAGTAGAGAATATTTTACAGTGGTTCACGCATGGAATAAACACATAGAAAGCAAAGTACTGTAAGGAACTAAACATTTATCTCTAACAATACTTGAAAATACAAATTTCAATCCAAATTCAAATGAATGTCTAAAAAATTGTCTACAAAACAGGTGTATAGCCTCCTCCGTACTTCAGCCCCTTTCAAGACACGAGGAACACTATCAATACAGGAAAGCCCAATTTTAGATATAAAAATACATAACAAATTACATAAAAGCCAAAAATTTTCATCCACGGACAGGAACTTCACTTGATGCTGGTCAACAGCAAAATTTCGTATTCGAGTGCCACTCGACTCGACTCGACAAGTAGGACCCCACTACTACCAAGATTTTTTAAAGGGCAGAATCGAAGTCCACCCTCCTTCCATTTTGGAGAAATTTGAGATTGAAATTTTGACTATGCTTTTAAAGTTTCAGTATACACCCGGTGGTTGACAGCCTCTGTCCAGAACGTTATAAGAATCAAAAATATAATTGCAAAAAATTTTCGATAGAATCGAAATTCGAAGCTTGGAGTTTCCTCTTCAAAATACATGTTTTTATAATTCTTTTAAGAATCTTTTTGCCCAAGTTATTCAGTCCTTAGTAATACCGTGATTCGTAGGCAAGGTGTATTCAAGCCGAGAGAGATCGAATAATTCGGTGGAAAAAATAAAAATTATCAAATTAATCGGAAAATAATTTGAAAATAAGTATTTCGAAAAGTAATGTTCAAGCTTAAATATTTGTTGCAAAAATTTTCGGTGACTTCATTTGTATGCTATAAATAAGTTCGTTTTTATTTTTGTTCGAAAATTGTATTTTTTTTTTTTTCTTTTTTCTTCTAAATTTCGCAATTCCTTATTGAAATCTGCACAACTAAGTCGAAAATGATCGCAAACAAATTTGAAATCGACTATCTCAAAGTTGAGATTTCAAACTTCAAAATGTTTTTTTTTCCATTTTTTTTTTTCTCATAATATTTCACCAAGTTATATCGTCTTGAAAAATGCAGCTAAATCAAATTAATCATTTCATTCCTTGATATCATACAGACTTTTTGACTTATGGTATTTAGATGTGATAAAAATACGTTTTTTTCTGAAATTTTCTTAGTTCACTCTTTGATAAAAGTTTGAAATTGATTGACTAAAAAAATGGACCTAAAAGAAAAAGAAAAACAAAAAATTGTTCAGTACCTTTTCTTGCATCGAGGTATAATCATATAGGTAACGACCTGCAATTACACTTATTTTTTTCCAAATTCACGTCGGTATTAGCTATCTAATAGGCGGATATACCTCGAGTAAAAGATTTGACATTGGTGGGTTTTATTTAGTTGAAACCTAATTTTCTCCTTCTCGTTAAATTACGGTCGACCGCATTCTCACCTGTCTGTAACTCTAGCTTGTCTCTGCTGCCCGCACGATTGTAAATTCCATACATATACCTACCTGTATGGATATCCGGTTGGCGTTTACTTTTTATATACCTACCTATATGCGTATAAATTTCTAGCGGAATTTCATAAACGCAATATTTCATAATAATTTTTATATAACTTTTATATATATATATATATATATATATACAGTATATACATTCGTATAATATATCCAGCGTAAGCTTACCATGCTCCATATCCAAAACACATATATACTTATTATACATAAATCTAATTATACGTACATACATATCTACGCCTTAATCAAACGTAGGTACTACTATAATATGGTTATGAGTTCAGATACAGTCAAGATATATACAGAATCACTTAAAAAAAATTCATATAGGTAGTAGGTATAGTTGGTAATATCTAGTTAGTTTATTATTCTGTTTACTATCTAGATGAATAATTCCAACAGTTTTATCGCAAAAGTTCACCGTACCATTTTGAAATATAGTATAATCAAGTGAAAGTCAGGATTTAACACTACATTTCCCTCCTCTTTTTTGGATCTTCAATTTGTTCGCAAAGCAAAACATTTTAATGTGAAAATAATTTCTCAAATGAATCAGTTTTGTATGTGTGATTGTTCAAACGACTATAACTTTCGACAGAAAGGAGGTAACTGGATAATACAATAAATCAATTTTGTGATCAATTCTTTGATCTTTCGAAAAAGTTTACAACGATCTTGCTACATACTTGCGTTCAAAAGTTGTGACGGTTTAAAAACGTCGAAAATTTTTTCAAGTTTTTTTTTATGTGCAAAGTCTCGAGTATAGAAAAAGAACAGTTCGTACCTCCTCTCGAGTACTTTGTTCAGCTCGAAGAGAAAACCAAATTCCTGTTCTTTTTTTTGTGTAAAAATCAAAAAAAAATTCATGGAAATCTTATTATCGTTATTCTGAAGCTAGGCTCATCCTTGCTCGGCTTCTATATGTGAATGCAACCCATTCCCGCGGTTAGGCATATACACTGTATAGCATAGTTATGCATATGTGTGTACAGTATATCGTAGAAGCGAGAGAGAGCCGTTTGGGAGTAGTCGGCGCGAGAGCATATAAGAAGAGGTGTCTCCGCAGCTCTCTACTCGGACACCGCAGGTGTATGAGGGCCCCAGCCCCGGTCGAAGCCAAGACCCAAGTTCCAGTAGGGCCCTGAAACGCGGAGCGGCATATTTCATCCATTGTCGCTCCTCAACTCCGGCGGCGGCACTTTTCAACTTTTTATAGAGATTTTTATACCGCTATATCTATACCGCGGCGACGGAGACGGAGACGAAGATCCTCGCGCGGGCTGAATGTGAATATGAATAATAAGAACGGGTTTCGTTCGTTCTTCGTTCTTCGTTCCTCGTTCCTCGTTCCTCTCCTCCGTTTCGTTTCGTTTACGTTTAGTTTAGGTTTCGTTTAGTTTGTCCTCCCGCGTGCTGTTGTAGCTACTCTGCTGCACTGGGTACGGGGTCCAAATATAATATAACAGGTCCACCGGCGTGTCACTGACTGCGCGGCGTAGCTCGAAGAGTCTTTTCCAACCGAGCGTCGCGTCGAGGGTGAAGGAATGAAATTAGCTGGACAATATCCTCGAGCGAAGGAGAAGGGAAAAGGAAGACGCGGAGATAGGGACAGATAGGGACAGGGTGTCACCAGTCGCGCTACCAGCGGCTGCTCCATGATTCTCGCGCGCTTTAATTGATCCAAAACTTTCTAACGGACTAATGTTACCAGGCTACCTGAATCCATTCCCCTCCCTATGCAGTAGCGTATACATATAACTAGATTGGGGTAAAAGTTAGGTTAGGGTTAGGTAAGGCTTTTTTTTTAGTTTAATTCAATAATAAAAAACGTTGGTACGGGTATTAAATTAGTGTTAGACAAAATTGTAATCAGCCCATTAAGAAGTGCAAATTAGATGCATGATAATTAGTAATTAAACTCAAATTAATTTTGAAGTAAATTCGTGAATTTTAATTGAAACGAAATCAATTACAAAATAATTTCGCAGTTGAAATAAAATTTATTACAGAATAGAATTGAAATTCATTATTGAGCCAAAATTAATGACAAAATAGATTCGTAATGGAAAAACAATGATAATATAATGGCAAAACTAATGATAAAATAGAATTGAAATTATTATTTGATCTGAAATCAATTCTGAAATCGATTAACAATTTATAATTCAACAGAAATCAATTACAAGATTATCGGAACAATTGGAGATATATGATTTTTGAATAACCAATATAGTTTTTCAAATCAACAAATATCGACGAAAGAAACGAAAATGGAAAGTGGAAAATTAATTTGGTCACAAAATTGATGTGTACAGTTCTGTTCCGATACACTCTTTGTATAATTTTGACATGACTTATGACGGTTTGAAATAAAGATTTGAACAACTTAATGGTAAATAAAAATCCCACGTTACATCTGCTCCCTTTTAATCATTATAAGTTACACAGTCAAATTCAAGGATATAAAGGCGCGTGTATGTAGATTATAAAACCAGCTTTATACACAGTCGCAAACGTGTTACGATATCGAGAAGTTATCACCTCATTGAGATAAATCTGATTTCCTTTTTTTCTTTTTAAACACCTGAAATCTGAAAAATTAGTAGACTTTTATCATGCAGTCTTTTGGGCATGATCCTGAAAACTGCCATTTCTTAAAAACCCAAAAATATTATCGAAAATTAACGACCTCGCAATTTATTTTCGTCGAATTCGTAAGGCCATTTACTTTTTTATTCTTTATCCAACCCAAAATATACCCGGATAATTTTTGCTCGTCGATATTTTCAAGTCGAATAAGAAATTCTGCGTTTTGTTGTTTCATCTTATCCTCTTCATTTATGAGGCTCCTTAAGTTTTTTTTCCTCATACACCGTGCGGGAGGTAACCTGGGATAACCGTTTGCGCAGTAAGCGCAAGCGCATAGTTGTTCATAGAATAAACGAGTCTCGAGGAATGTCGGACACAAAGGTGTTGAGCCGTGTGCGCGGTGAGACTCTGCTGTATCGTGAACTAACCGTGTAGTGGCAGCACCGCGGTACATACATACGTACCCGCGCGATGCAGGTTATAACTGTCGATATATTACTGGAACCGTCCACGTCCCTGGAGCGCTGTTCTCGTGTGGGTGCGTCTGTGGGCCAGTTAAGGGTGAAAAGACGGGCATATTTTATGTTTATGGCCGTTCGTCGCTACTGTGCCTCCTCGCTACCTTGCCTGCTCGTTGCCTTTCTTGCTCGCAGCCAAAGCGGCGCGGCGGTCCCATCGGATCAGAGAGAGTCCCAACTGGCATTGCGGGACCGAACGAACAACCAGCTCCGACTTACAGCTACCATCTCCAACTAATGTGTCATCTTTCCTCTCAACTGCGTAGCTCTACGCTCGAGGAACGATCCGAATCAACGATGGAATTTTACGCACGTTTCTCCCACCGGAGATTCGAAATGCTTTTCTCCCCATATTGCATTATCTGTTTTAGGTTTATGTTAAACATTTTTTTTTTCAAGTCTCTCTATCTGTTTCTCTATGTAACAGGAATTTACATCGAATTTTTAAATTTGAAGATAATTTTTTCAATTGAAGAAATTTTATTCGTCGGTGGGTCGACGTTGTAGACGGGACCCTTATTTTTATTTCTTGTTTTCATACGGATGGCCATTTTTTTTTTTTTTCTTTTTTTCTTAAAGAAAAAAATTAACGCCGTGTATTAGAATTAGTATTAATTAGTCTATTAGAATTACTTATATGAGATATATTATCTTGATTTCAAGGTGAACAGACTTGGAATTGAAGAACTCGGTGTAATTAGAGCGTGACTCGACTGCTTTAGAGAAAAAAAGACAGACAAGAAAAATACTGTATAGATTATGCTCTAGCTGTTTTGCGAACGAATTAGTTGAAATTCGTGTATTTTTTGAACGGGTACTAAATCGGTTAAATGTTGTACGAAAAAAGTGGAGGAACGAAAAAAATCCATAGCTGTTCACAAAAATGTTTTTACTCCCTCTATTTTTTGTAGATTTTATCGAGAAAATTAATCCGACTTTGATGTCGGATCTTTTCAAAAAATGCCTCAACCGGGTCGCAAAATTCGAGAACGAAAAATTTTTTGAAAACGAACATTAAACAACTTTTGAAATTGATCCTTATAATTATCTCGTTTGTGTTTGTTGAATTTCAAAATATTCTTTAACCAAAATAATATAATATACCAAACATATGGGCAGAGCTCAAACAACGGCTGGGTTTTTGATATCTTGTTCTGTTCCACGAAAATAAAAAAAAAAAAAAAGTAAATAAACAATCGTGCCAAAATTTCCCGAATACTTCATAAATTTTTTATTAACGCAATAAAGCTTATATGTTTCATCAAAGTCAACTTTCCAATCTCGAAATTCATTAACCTAATTACTTTTCCAATGATTTAAAAATTGTGAGTATAGATCCGTCTGCCAAAGTAAATTTAACCAATTCCGTGGTAAATCCATTTGCCTGATTCGTTACATACAGCATTGCTTGTTCCTTCTTCCTGTTCCTTTTCGTTGTTTGTTTTACTTTTTTACCAATTGAAAAATCTGGTATTAATTTTTGAATATTTTCGGCTTGCTTTTTGGTTTTTTTCACAACGTCATTGTCACCTCAGAGATAATCAACCCATTAAAAAAGGCTGAAAACATAGATTTGACTATTCATGCACTACTTTTCTGAAAATTCTGATAAAGCTTACGCCGCATTTTGAGATTAATTATTAAAGTTTATGATAATTTTTAATTTTTTTTTTTTTTGTGGATTGCGTGGGACACCCTGTATAGGTAGACATTATGCGTGTATTTATAGCTACAAGGTATGTACGGTATATAGTATATAGTATATAGTATATAGTCGACCTACCGTTCCGCGGCATAAGACTTCTGATGCGGACGCCTTCACCTCAGCCCTCAGTAGAGAAGGTCCCTCTCTTTTTAGGCTTTTTTCTTCGAGATATTTATGGGTGTAGTTTGTGACCCGCGGGCTTCGCTTCACCCCTTAATTAACGATTGTGCCACCGAACCTCTCCCTACCTTTCTCACTCTCTCTCTCTCCCTCTCTCTCTTTTCTCTCTCTTTTCTCTCTCTTTCACACACCTTAAGTATATGTATATCCATAATATAATGTGGAAGTATCATGACACGTTGCGCAGGTGTCGTGGTGTACCGAACCCAACCGCACGAGGTGCTCCACTCCTGTCCTTATAATTCGAAAAAAATGTCCGAAGTGCGGAAAACAATTCTACAGTAAAACAAAAAACCGAAGAAAATTTCAAAAACATAGCTACGAAGAAAATTGCAAAAGTTTATACATGGTTAAGTACATTCAGCTAAATAATTAACACTCCGTTTGAAGCACTCCCAAAAATTACCTTTATTTCAAAACGTTATAACTCGGTAAAAAATTGTTGAAGAAATGTGAAAAATTGTATATTAAAGTTTTAAATATCAGCTTTGAGATTTTGCTTTTCAAATTTGTGTGCAATCATTTTCGGGCAATTGGTACGGGTTTGAATCGGGAATGGTAAAATGTACGGAAAAAATGGGTTTTCAAACTTTTCTGAGTCGTTTAGAATAAGATGGTTAATTTTGGGGATATTAGTTTTGAAGATTGAAGTTCCTTCGTATAAATTCTTTTTTTTTCTAATTTTTCCGTCTCCGGTCTCCGTTCACAACGACAAATATATCATCACCCTATAGGCCTCCATCCATGCAGTGCATCGGCGTCATTCGTTCCAAAACCAAAGTCGTAGCAGTGTGCAAAGTGCGACGAGGTGCAAATCACCACTAGTGTGGTAGCAGTGTTCGGAAAGTCGGTGCGCAGTTAAAAAAAATTTCGTATATCCTTACGAAAAATGTAACTATTTTAATATGTTTTTTAGTTTCTAGTACGAAAATCTGCAATTTTTTATCATTCTTAATTTGTTAGTCAATATCAGGGCATATATATATTCCTTAATCTTTATTAATTGGCCATTTATTTAAAATAAAGATTAAGACATACAAGCGGAGCAAAAAAATTTCAATTTTTGTACTTTTCCCAAAAAAAATAAATAAATACCTTTTGTCAACATAAATCAACCATGTACTGATTTTTTCACTATTCAAATATTCTATATGTTCAAACACCCTCTAAAAATTTCAAAAAATTTTTTTGCTCAAAGTACAACACTTTACCTCTGATTAAAAAGAATAAAAATTATTTCCGTAAAACAAATTAAAAAAATGGCAATTTTTTTTTCAGTTTTTGTTGCGAAAAAACAATTTTGGAATATTATTATTCTAATTTTGCCGTATTTTCATGACACCAATATCATTTTTCGGATTTGAGACTATTACTACTGGATTCCTGAGAAATTTTCACCCCATGAAATATTGGTCATCGAATGCCTTTGGATGATTCATACGAGAGTTATAGTACTTTGAAATTGCAAAATCCCAAATCGCACTCGTGTGATTGGTATGTATGGTCAATAGAGGTGTGATTACTACGGGTTGAAACTTGTTTTTTTCCGTACATTTTGCAACTCCGCATTCAAACCTGCACAAAACTGAGTGAAAAATAATAACAAGTGAATTTGAAAAGCACAATCTCAAGGTTGAAATTTCGGACTTTGAAACACTTTTTGTTTGAAATATTTTGGAGAATTTTTCACACAGTTATAACGTTTTGAAAAATAAGGTATTTTTTGAGGGAGTTTTAGCTCGACTGTTAGTTACTTTTCTGACATTGTGATGATGAAGCTGATCGAAGAACATGCATAAGAATATATTTTCTTCACGCTCCTATTGTTTAGTTTTTATTTATATTTGGCATGCTCTTTGCGGAAGCCCGTGCGATTCGGCGGGAATATCAAGTAGGTCAGATAGCGATTAGTTGGCTTGATACATATTCTGCTTCAGCAACGCGAGCTTGCTTGACGCAACGTTTTCGTTCGTGTTCTAATTCTAAATTGGCATTTTTGTAGCTTCGTCCACGTGCCGAGGCTACTGGCCGGGCAAAATTTGGACATATATAAATTTGGTGAAAATTTGCCAGTATAGTGCACGCGACGAGAGACCTTGTAACGTGAAACGACAGTGGGCACAGGGCCGTGAAGCTCTGCTAATGCTCTCTAAAAGGTTCGAGGCTGGTGCGACGAGGCCTGCAGACAATCCAGACAAAATGTGTAACCCCCATGAGAAAAGACGCTGACTGTTGCACCACGTCCCTGAAGAGTGTTCATCATGCTCTTGGAGAACACCTACAACGGATGATATCCTCGAGTAATTTGAAGCAAGTCTAGGGTGCAGGTTCACTCGAGATCTCATCTTCAGCATCGGTATTTTATCGGGCGGAGCTACACTGCCGTCGGGGGTTGAAGTTCTGAACTCACCCCCCAATGAGTTGCGAATCACGAATCAGAAATCAGGGTTCGGGATTCAGGAATCAGGAATTACCAATCAGGAAGGGCGCGAAACGGTTATTTGCAGATCGGTTCACTCCGGTTCACCATACCACCGGGGTTTTGTACGGGCTGCTTTTCGGACCAGTTGGGCGTGAGAGTGTTCGAACTTCTGCAGAGGAAACTTGACGGGCAGGGGCGAACTCCCCTCGATCGGAAATATGTTCGACGAGGCGTAAACAGTACGTCCCTGAAGTAATTCTAAACCCATAAAGATTTCATTCTCGTATACTTACATAATAAACTGCCGTGATACCTCCGCCTCCGATTTCAATAATACTCTTTTCAGGGATGTAAAGTAGCCGAAAATACCTGACACGTACATTTTTATATCGATTGAATTTTCGTTCGAATCGGTTGCATCACTATGCAAGGCTTCATGTTATTAATGCCATATTGAAATTGACCAGAGATATACAATAAGAATGGTCATTCAAGCGTTTTCAATTCTTTCAAAGTAATCGCGTGCACGTTCAATTTGTTATATTGATTTACGTTAAAATTTTTATCGATTAGGATGTTGCGTCATCGATTTCGAATAAAGGGTCAAAACTTTCACTTTCAAACTGCGGGCTAATCTAAATGCAAAAAATAATCGGACTTGCATGAATATTAGTTTTTCGTGATATTTCTGAAACACTAATTTCGAATCTGAGATAAAAGTAGTATCTTTGATATTCCAAAAAACAAGTCGATACAAAATATTGTCTCAGGGATTTTTTATAATACATCACTGCCGGTATCATGACTCATCCCAAAATCTGAGGAGTCATTTTTCATGGAATTCCCTGGAACGTGGTATATGCCGGCGAATTAAATGCCCAGACACAGTAAACGATAATAATGAAATTTCAAGTTTTGACAGCACCAGGCACAGCAGGTATAGAGATATCCGAAAGTTATTCGATCCATTTTGGGTCCAGTAAATGATTTTCTGTTTTGTCATTCGAGACACATCGGCTAGCTGAAGTATACATAGCTAGGATTTAAGGACCCCCATCGATAGAAGCAAGCCTTAGTCTGTCCTCACAGCAACAGTAACAGTAACAGTAATTTCATGGTCTGATGTTTGTTGTGTTTGTGCATGGATTCGTACTGCGGGCAGGTAGTCGCAACTCTATGCCCTATGCAGTACTTCGTGCAGCGTTAAGTCTGCGGTAGGATCCGGGCATTATATGGGTATGTACATACCTACAAGGTAAATTTTGGGAAAGGACATTTACTGAAAACGTTCACCAGCCCGTGAACTGATGGGAAGTAGAAAAAAGATCCAGCGGTTTGTAGTAAGGATGACGGGCCGCTGGGCTAGAGGATGGCTGCTTGTTCCATGGGGCCCTGTAGGATTGTGGCTCTAAGTAGGTAGTTTTCTCGCACCCGGAGCGACGAACGTCAAGCTCCGGTACACGTCGGGCATAAAGATCCGATCCAATCTCCTTCATACCCTGCGCACTTTGGTACCATCGTCCCGATCCTCCTCTAAGAAGAAGGTTACGTCGGCGACACTAAAAGCCGCAAAAACCCCTGTAATCTGAAAAACTCTTCGCAGTCCTTGAGTTCGCCCTCAGAGAGAGAGTCGAATCAGTTATCTTGGTGACGGTAACCCGAGCAGCCATTCACCCGTGGTTTTACCCGCAAATTTTACTGCCGAACTTTTTCCATAGGGGTGAACTGCGGCCTGCCTGAAGTGCAGATCGTGATCTGGGTTATCGTGATTAAGATTTCGAGACCCCGGATGAATTACTGGCACTGTATTATTACAAGGTGTTAGTCCGTGTGCGGTGACAAAAGGATATATCAGAATGTTCAATGCTATGGGTTTTGCTATAGCTCAGAAAAAGACCAAAAAATGAATTAGCCGTTGTTATGAAACGAGGAGTATCAATCCTTCTTCAGGGACTTCACTGATTGATTATCTCTCACTCCGGAAGCCTAACGTCTTATATGATAATGTTTCACTGTCAGTTCTCGAGAATCTGTCTAACAATATACACACGACTTACTGGAATCATTATGGGGTCACTGTGCTGTTGATACATGTCAGTTATAGCCCGCGGTGTTCCTCTGACATAAAGAATCAGATGATGATTCAATTTTGGCGAAATTCTGCAACGGAAACACTTTACAGCCTAGCGGTCCAGTTTCTTTTATTTGTGGAAAGTAATCAATCTACATTCTAGCATAGTAAGGGTTATGAGTTCACGACCCAGGTACGATTTCTCGAACACTATAAGCTGAATCATTCGATCGCAAGGACGTACATAACGTGGGAGAGTATTGTCAGCTCTAATCAGAAACTGAAGTTATGCATAACCTCTGCCAAATTTTTGCATTTTGATTAGTTCTAGTAGAAATAAAGTCAAAGACTCAAACATCTGACCTTGTTCACATTTCGTGTACCTATGTGTAATATGTGTAAATAAATGATAAAACCATGCTTTTTAAGACAAAAATAACTAGCATGTCCGACTCTTGACTATCACTGTAGAGGCGTTCATATGTGCATGTCATGCATATTGATAAACAGGTTCGTTTTCATCACATGCTTTGACATGAATATGAGAAATTAATTATGGTCACTCTGTTCGCACACATCCATAATTATTTCGTGAAATTCATTTGGATTCGCAAATGGAGAAGTCTGCAAGTTTTCTGGATATGATTTTTTTGGATGTTTCTATCCCCCATAATCACAACAATGCAGAAAATCATCAACCACACACGCGGCCGAATTTTAGAGGCAATAAGTTTATATTTTCTCCATATTTTCCGATCAGTCAAAATGCAAATTCACATTCAACTACTTGTGGCAAATATACACATGAATCAGAGTTGTTCGCTGTAAAAGCTCGGTTATAATCTGAACAGTACAGCCCCCTCAAATGGGGTACGCGACACACTGGGTTGTATAAATGTATACTGTTCGGTTCCACATGTTCGTATACCTACATACACATATACCATCGTTATAGTATATTCGGTGCTGCACGTTGCAGCTCATGCTGCTGCAGTAGCATTCGATGGAGGAGGGTTCCAGATGTCCTTTGAAAGTGTCTCTCTCGGTTCCGCGCGCTTATAGCGATTACGAATGACCGGATCCATTCACATCGCCTCCTCTCCTTTTACAGCGACATGTGTGCGTGTTACGCATACATACACACACACACACCTCTATTTTTTTACAGTATTTTTTTTTTAATCACTTTTTAGTTTTTTTTTCGTCTTCCCCTCCGGCACCGCCTCTCCTTGTACCCTTCGTATTCCCAACGGTGGAACGCGAGCTTGCGATAGCTATGTCTGTATTGCAACGATGTGTATGTTGTGCAGAGGCACATCACTGATAGGCGGTTTTACCTATACCCAGGCAACTACCTGGGTGGGTATATCACACATAGGCGTGACTAAGCCCCTGCTGCTGCTGTTGCTGCTGCAACAGGGAGATGTGGTCGGCGATAGCTGTGTCATTCGCCGCCGCAATCATGCGATAACTATTTCCCTTTTCTATTTTATACTCGCTCGATCCTCTATTTCTCTTTCTCTTTCTCTCTCTTTCTTTCTTCACTCGCTCGATCCTCTATTTCTCTTTCTCTTTCTCTATCTCTCTCTTTCTTTCTGTAAAGGTTGTTATTTCACAGGCATTCACATTGTACACATGGATCTATCATTTCACTTATAAACAAATATTAAACTATATATTTATGGTTTGTATACAAGTCGAGTGAAAATAAAAAATTAAAAGCAAAGCAATTACCTATATATTTATTCTGAACACTTAGTAGCTAGATGAAACATGACTTATTAAATGGGGAATTCATTTTCCCGAAAATTCAATAGAATAATATCGATAATATTGGAATATAAAAATTTTCCATTGAATGATTCGTAGTTTCATTTTTTTTTTTGTTTTTTCCTTTTTTCTTTCTAAGTTCACTTCTATTACGATTTGCTCAGACTTCTATTTTCCTCTAGTTTTTTCAGTAATTGTTTTGAAAACTTAAAATCGTTGGAGTTGTCACAATAAAAAAAAAAAAAAAAAAATGTATACAGAAAGAAAAACATCGTTGAAACAACTTATAAGACACTATGTTTAAAACTGCATGGATTTTGAGCCATAATTTTTATCGTAAAGCCACTGGAGTAAGTCACCTTAAGATATATAGGGATGGATAAAACTTGGAAAACTTCAACTATATAAGTTATAAGAAAAATAATAAATAAGCATCAGATCTAATAAAATCAAAATATGTTGCTGCACATTTCAGTGTAGATCAACATATAAAATATGTATTCAAAATAATTGAAAATTGTTAAGGTTTTGGAACGAATATTTGACGTCGAATTATTTATGTAGCTCGATTTTGAGAATCAAAACTGTTACATTTCATCATAATTATAATATAACAATCCATAATTCAGCGTTTATAAAAGTACCGCAAGGTGTGCTAATTGTCGGTTTAACTTCAACGTTTGAAAAAAAACGTCAAAAACTGATTTTTCGATTGAAAAAATTATTACATCGATGATTTTTCGGAATTCTTGAAACACCGGTGATGATTTTTTGCCAACGCGATTATTCTTTCACTCTGCGCTTAATGGGATATTTGTAATGATGTGTGCGAGAGCCGTTGATTGACGAAATTTTGTAGATAATGTAGAAGTGATGAATAGTAAGCCAGGGATCGGAGGATTAAAAGCTCACAAATCCAGTTTTTCCGAAGGTTTTATGTTTTGTCAATTTTTTAGTGATTTTGATAAGAGAAATTTAATTTTGATGCCTGAAGGATTTGCAAAAATTGCAATAAATATAGAAACAAACAAAAACCAAAAAAATATTTGAGAGTACGATGTTTGATCAATTTTATTCGAGTTGATTTACAGCAAAGAAACTTTATTTTTTCACGTACTTTTTACTAAAGAAATATTGCTTAATCAAGAGAGTACGATTCCATCTTATGTAGAATCAAAAACAGATATGTAACTCAAACACGTCGAAATAATTTTTTAGAATTATTTCAAATCAACTAGTTAAAGATATTTGAAATTTCCAACACAGATTTTCGGGAATTGTGACGACTACGGCAAATAATACACAGATATCCTGATTTAGGTCTTCATCCTACGTAATGTCACCTACAAATCTCAGTGTTAAAAAGCCTTGCATCTCATATCGTATGGTGACCAGCGTAGATTAAAGTGAGTTCTGTAAAAATGGCGTAGATTCACTGTTGACTCAATAACTAATTGACCGTGAGTCCTATCGCTCCATAATTTTGTATACAAGTAGTCCTTACACATAGTTCTGGTTTAGACTTGAAGTTCGTAAGAAATATTTGTTCGTTTAGCTGCGAAAAAAATCGAGAAAATTAAAGTTTTTGTATTGTTTAGAGTATAGGAATTAAAGAAATCTAATAATGTATAAAAGGTTTAATATTTTTTGATGACTCTGGTTCAGGCCAGAACCACGTTAGTATTCAATAAGCTCGTGAAGCTAAATCCAGTTTGGATTAGAATTGACCTTGAAATAAAGTCAACGGTTATCTTATGTCATTTGTACGAAGTTCCCTTCAATCTATGCTGATGATCACATGATGTAAGCTGCGACGGTTTTTAGCATCAACATTGACATGCGGCATTAGGTACAATAAAAGCCCAAAACAGGATATCTGAGTGTCATTCACTTGAGTCGACACCATACACGAAAATGTGTCTAATTTTTACATCCTGAAAGAAAAATAACTGGATTTCTGTCTGTTTTCATCTGCCGTTCTTCAATTCACGGTGGAAAATTGGTTTTTCTCCGAAACTTTTGTTCTGCAACAAATCAGCCGAGGGGTTATTCATTTCTGAAATCAACTGTACGCTCTGATTCGCAATCAGTTGGAAGTCTTTCAAAATTGGAATGAAATCAGTTGACATAATTGTAGGTATGTGCAATCACTCGAAATCGGATGAAATCATACGTGAGTATTTGTAATCATCCGTAATCGCTTGAAATCATTAGAAGTCACGTAAAATCACGAAATCGTTTGTGTACCAAAAGTGTAAGTGAATAACTTCTCAAAATCGGTACCATTCACTCTTCGAATTTCCATCCCAATGAACAAGTCTTTGTTTCCTAATCACCCATTTTCAGTCAGTCTTCAGTTATTTATTTATTACCCCAATAAAGTCTTCTTAGGACGTATACTCACGGCTTTGATACATCGTTATTTCTGCATGATCCGTCACAAGTATGAAATTCAAAAACGTGAACTGGTCTGAAAAAACAAAAATAAAAATCAAAATAAATGAACCGAAATTTTGACACAATTTTCAGATGCGGCTATCAGATCAAATATGGTAAAAAATGTATCAACAGCTTCGCGAGGGGTTAGAAAAATCTTTCATTTGAAAGAGAATTGTCATCATTCGTTAAACTATACACTCAGCGACGTCGGTTAAAATGATCTATAAAAATCTGCAGCCTAACTCGGTCACAGTTTCGAACTTTTATCGTATATGGTTGTCGATCTCTTAAGGCAGGAAATATAAATTAATTTTGTATATATAATAACTCATATACCAACATGAAATCGTGTTAGGGGTTGCCGTTATGGGGGCGACGGTCCCTCGCAGCACATAGTATTATACAAACTAGAAGCATCTATATATACGTATATATATAGGCGTCCGGCCTCCATTCATAAATTTCCTCTATAAATCCTACGCTTTTAGAATCATCCGTGCCTACTGCAGTCCTGCAGACTAGAGACCTGCAGCGGACGTTGTAGTTCAGCGTCGGTATAACGTGAGAACTTATACACGTCCAGTTTCCTTTTTCTTTTCCTTTTTTTATTCTTTTCTCTTCTTTTCCCCTTTTACTTAGCCGGGCCCATTTTCGTTATAAGAAATCTCTCTATGGTCTAGTTTATTAGGTTTTATTCTACGCCACGAAGTATATTTTTTTTTTATTTTTATTTTCATTTTTTTATCATGGTTTTCGTGTTTCGCAAAAGTTTATTGAATACCAAATGTGACACGAAAACCACGGTATCGATTAATTCGTAAATTGACCAGAATTAAGTTCGCTTAAATCCTATCGATTGACATCAAAATTATAAACGTCCTCGAGATATCGTCGATTGAAACAAAAAAAATTTTTTCCAAATTTTGTTTTTTTTATAACTCGAAAACTACTGGACCGATCAATACGAAAATCTAATTGGTTCTAAGATAGGTAGGACTGTATCGATCTATATTATGAAGAGTGGAATACGTTCATTCGTTATTGCGATATCGTTGGACGAAAAATTTATTACATACACACACAGCTAGACGTACATCTGGACATAGTCGGAGATGATCTCAAAACGTGGTGATCTGGTGAAAATGGATCTTGTCATTTTTGGGGCAATTATGATACCTTCACTTTCTGAAAACGGAGTGTTAAGAGGGTACATCGACCTTAAAATTCACCAAAATACAAGAAATTATCTGTCCTCTGCTTACTTTTCTAGTTACATCTTTTCCGTGTATTTTAAGCCTTGAAGGAAGGAGAAATTTCAAAAATTGACCGAATTGTAGTCGAAAATTTCATAGTGCACAAGTTGCCGATCACCAGGCAATGATTGTGAAAAATCGTAGAATTGAACTGAAACAAAAAAAAAAAAAAAAAATTAATTAAATGAAAGCAAAATAAAAAAATAAAATTATTCTGGATGGACATAAATCAGAATAGAGTGTTTCGTATGCAGATGGATCGACTCCAACCCGGCAGTATCAATTTCAACGCGCTAATTTATAGCAAACTCTAAAGTGAAAACTATGGAAAAGTGTAGTAGTCAATTTCCAAATGCAATATCTCGTGAACCACAGGTGTTGAGTCGGTGAACATAAAATCTTGAAATCAGCTCGGTCGATTTGGCTGAAAATTCAGGGAGAGATGCACAAAATTATTATCTACGATCTGTGCAAAGCGAAGTTTCGAGATAAATGAATAGAAAAAAGATAAAAAATATTTTTCATCATGAAAATAGTATCTTTTTTTATTTTTTCATTTTCGGAATTCGGCTTTCTACAGACCGTAAAGACTACCTCACAGATTATAAAACCCTTCCGATTTTGTGTTTTCGACCAGTCACCTATTCGAAATGATGGTCACCAGCAAACGGTGCACTGCATCTACGGGTCTATGATTAGTTCACTAACTTACGTGTACAGGGTTAGTCAGTTCAAACTGCAAGAATGGGAGTAGCTTGGTTGATGAATTAGGCCTTGCAGCTCGATAAAAAATCATCTCATAGAAATGAACAAGAGACAAATGTTGTACTAGAATTCATAAGCTAAAGATTGACGTTTGAAAATTTAAATTAAAAGGTAAGGCCTAATTCATCATCGAAGCTGATCTCCCCATTCTCAGAGTTTGATCTGACGAACCCTATACATATATGAACACATCCAAATTTTTAGCCAAATATAACTCATCAAATGACAATTGAAACAAAAAAAACAAAAATATACAACTTTATCTGTATTTATCGCTTCACAAATGAGATTTGAAAAATCGCCTGTTTTTGGGCGTTAAAAGGTGTCTGTGAACTCCCTCAAAGGGGGAACCCTATATCAATCGGGTGAAATTAAAAAATGATTTTTTATTTGTTCATTGCATTTTTTTGAAAACTCATACTTCAAGGATCTCCGGTTGAAATATTTGACAAATAATTGGCGAAATTTTTTGACATGAAAATCATTCCTCAAACTTCAAATACGTTTTTATCGGCACCACTTTGTTAAAGATGATGGGCAATATATGACGAGAACTAATCATCCAAACCAGTTCAAATTCGAAAGGATATTGTAAAACATATTTCTGCCGGGGATCAACCTATTTTTATGCACTCCTAACTACAAAAAAGAAAAAAAATCATAAATGATACTTTCATAAAAGTGGAACTGTAACTAACACAATTTTTGGATTTAATTTTTCATTGAGATCCATCCCCTGGAGAAAATTGTTCTTCGTAACTTTATTGTTATTTTCTTGGTTCAGATTAAATGGCGAGCAATTATCGCATCCACCAAGTCGGTGCAACCCGTCGGCCGCGGTACACGTTTATTCTAATAAATCGATAAGTAAATTTTTTTAGTCAATGAAAAAATACACGAAAATACACTAACGTATAGTAAATAATTTCTATCTGTTTGAAATAAAAATGGTCGACACGTTTCTTCGAAAAAAAAATCCCGAAAATAACCCAGTTTATGACACAACTGATAGGGTATCTACTTCCCCCTTAAAAACGAATTTTTCTGACCGGTGCTGAAAGCATAGACGACTCATAATAATATGTAATTGTAATTATAAGTACTAATAATTCGATCCCTGTTCGGTGTAAAAAATTTTGAATCTTTAGTTTTAGCCATTGTCAGATTTAAAACGAATTAAAAAATTAATTGAATGATAACAACTGATCTAGAATTGGCTGCGATTAGGATTGTCATTGATCTTCGTATTATCTTCGGGCGGGTACATAAAGCAATAAATGCCTAGTTAGCTGGTTATTACCCACACCAGAGGAGGGCTTGTAGAGGTCCGGGGATCCCACCCCAAAATTGCTAGCATGACGCCGAAGAGCTAGCGAATCCCTCCAGACGCGTGCGGACGCTATCGAATCCCAACATCCCTCATAATCTCATCGGGGGGTGCTAATCTGAGAGCACGATACTCGATAAACCAACGCTGTATAATAATAGAAGCACACTGAATGGGGAAACCCTTATTATACAGTTTGATACTCCGATTTCGACAATTGAATTTTATATAGAATTTTGTATACGAGGCGTATAGAATTTCAATATCGACAGCGATTTTTTTTTTTTCATTTTATAAATTCATTGAGTAATAATTTAAGCTTTGAGTAATAGATTTTTTTTTTTTAATCTTGTTTCATAGATTTTCAGTTATGAATTTTTCAATATTTATACTAATTATTTACCAGATCCCGCAGCATTTTTTATTCCTCAATTAATTGAACTGCATTCAGTAAATCGTCTATAGGCATTAAATTATTCGCGTTGAATTGTACTTTTCAAAAACAATAAAATTGTATAAAATTGTTTTTTCTTACGTGTTTGCAATGCGAAAGTATACAAATTATTCATAGGTATGAGTTTAATATACGAAATGATTCGGACTTTTGTATAGTTTTAGGGTACAGTTGGGAAAAACAAAAATTTAAACCTCATCACTATGGGCTTTTTTGCATAAAAAATTTTCTTCCCACAGTTTCAAACAAATCGAAAAAATCAAAAGATAATTTCTTCATGATGAGATAGCCACCAAAGGATGCGGCGTTTAATGTACTTTTTAGTGAATTCATTTGAGAAAAATCGAGGGATACATTAATTTTTTTCTACTTTGAAAGGACATAAACCGGAAATTGATGACAAATAATTTTTTATCAAAAAAATGCGTATGTCTTTTTTGTTGAAAAGTATCTGAACAAAAATCGGTGTCACAAAACAAAAATGTCGAGGTAATGACCGCTCGGCTATAGCTGGAATGGCCCATATGTATTTGGTATTTTCGTAATGCAATGCTTAAAGTTTTTTCCCAATAAATTGATTTTATTTTACTTAATCATATAATTACTCAAAAAAAAATTAGATTTTAATTTTCTTCACTATGTTCCACCAATTTGAAAAATTCGAAAAAATTTCTGAGTATAAAGGAGTATAAAAGACGTCTTCTGCCAAAATTTGGTGATTTCATGTCTAAAGGTCATGCTTAAATAATTATTTCAGTTTTATTTATTTTTTTCAGAAATCGAGTTTTTACTTCGGAATCAGAAACAAAATTTCTTGTGGTGTATTTTATCCAGTAGTACTTGAGAAAAATCTTTACTAATAAATCTTTACTGATAAATCAAGATAAATATCAAAAATAAGTATAAAAACAAAACGCCTTGGGGGTAGTTTCGACATACTTACCCGGCTATACCCTTTCAATGTCAATAATTCAATTTTATTTTTCTTCACATTCCTCACCAAAAAATAAAAATAAATTCTTTTTAGCCCTATGTGATCGTCAAGGATCAATACTTCCATCTTCTTCGTTTTTTTCCATGTTAAAGTTTTAGTATTAAAATTAAGTTGCGATATTAAATTGTAAAACAAAAAGTAGAAGAAATCATTTCCGGATTGTCGAAACGGGCCAGAAATTTTTTGTAGCGGTACTCTCAGAGATTTAAATAAAATTTTGACCTTCAAAAGCGAGTCTGATTTTTTTCCTTGAGAACCAACAATTTCACAAACAACTGTGACACGCAATTTGTAAAAATTTCTTTTGACAAAGTGGTTCGTTTCAATTCAAAAACTTCAATCTTGATGATTCACTTATCGATGTAATAAATTGTAGAAGTTTAACGTAAAACAGGACAATTCATGTCAATTATCGAAAATCTATGACGTGTAACAGAGTCATGTCACAATTTTTTGACTAAACTGACTGCTCTACTGATACTTTTCTCCCAGTATAAGACATCTGAAAACAGTATTAGGTACGGGTAGACAGAGCCTCAGATATCGAAGTCTGGAGTCGAGGGCTCGACAGGTTGACGTGAGATTGAATCTGTCCCAGGCCAGCTAAACCTATTCTACCTAGACTAGACCTACACCCATACCATTATAGGTTATATTCTACAATATTTAACGTGCCCTGCAGTCTAGTCTGCATGGTGTCAAATATGGTAAAAGCCTTTTTATGGATACGCCCCGACGCACATACAGGGTGTCCCGCTGTTTCTGTGATTCTATTTGCATCAGGAAATTTTGAGGGTCTTTGAAGAAGGTGAATGAACAACGAAGAAATGATATTTTAAATGGATATTGAAAATAAAAAAAACGACTAATCAGAGAATGGATAAAAAAAACACGGGATAAAAATTTTGGAAAAAATTACTTCAAAAATCAAATACTTAGAGGTGTCCAATTCACATGTATCTACACCTAAAAGTGAATTTCACCCCCTAAATTCTCGAGGGTTAAATAATATTTCGAGAATTCAAATGTTCTGCATGAATGGTTCCTTGGATACAAATATAGTGCGTGAAATATCGGAGGTTAGCCTCAAATGAGTCGAAAGTTGTGAAAGTGTTAGTAAAATCTCGTACTAACAGCTGATGCACGGATGTGCACATTGGTGCAATAAACATGGCCGCTGTTTCATACGACTGGAATTACATTTCGGCGATATAATGATTTCTGGATCTCGCCGGGTATGGAGAACTGCTTCACGCTCAACAATATTACGGCAGGAATAGTTTAATAAAAATTCCAAGTTGAAAAGAAATTTAACTTCTGAGAATTCAAGTGGCGAAAAATTGAAGCCGATAACAGGCTCCATGTCAGGACCCATACCTGGCGAAAAATGTCTGAGGGTCTCATTCATTTCACTCACACGGTCCCACGCATTTATATCGGATAGAGGGGGATAGTCAGTTTCAGTATTCCGAAATATGGCTTGAAAAATTGTTTATCAATAAGTAAGAATTTAGATTTAATAATTGAAAGCATCTAATATTTTTATGAACTCGATCCTGCAGATGTAGTTCGAAAAATCAACATATAGCAGCGCTAGTTTATCCCATGGGGACGTTTAAATGTATTATTCCTTCGAAAGCTTCGAAACTTTTGAAACTATTTTTAACAGCGATTGCAACATGGATACATTCTGGAATTAAAAGATTGTGAAATGGTCCACCCTGTACCTGTATGGATACATGTGTGTATCTATGTGGGTGAGGATAGTGTGCCGTCTGGTATATTATTGTATGTGGGAACAGGCTAGGCTGGGTTCATACCTACGGACCTTTATATTAAGGGCTTGGCTGACGTAGGTAACTCGGATATCTCGGGAATATCGCGTTTCAAATCTTCGGCTTGTCAATCGAAACGTCAGCGCCGACTTTTAACTTGTTCCTTTTAGGACCAATCCTATAAACATGTAAGATAGGTTATACTCGTAACGACGTGGGTTAGTTGGGTACAGGTATAGGTAAATTATATATAGGTATAGGTAACCCTGCTGCAGTTATTAACCATACAAATTTTTCACCTGCTGTATACATATCACACAATAAATTCGTGCTATCCAGGAAAGTAGAAAAGTCATTTCAAAATTAACAACAGTTATTTAAATTAGGTACGTCGTTTTGACTAATTAACTGCTACGGTTGAGATATTCCAAAATTTGGTCAGATTTTGGTAAAAAAAAAGAGAGAATTTTTTTATGCTAATTTTATTCTTATCTTTTCTGTCTTTTTCAGCCTCGTGCTGGAAATATATTTACATGTTGTAAATCAGTGTAACAAATCTTTTCCAAAATTGTGTAACAAAATCAGGATAAAAAGTTCGTTTTTTAATGAAATTTTACATTTTTCTTTGACTGCTACACTCTTGATATACACTTCAGGATGTGGAATTCTGTTTTACACCTTCGGATCGTGTTTCTAAATGAAGCTTTGAAAATCCGCAACGATCCTCGAACACATAACTTTTGACAGTTCTAAAAATGATTGACTTTTTATAAAATCTTTGTTCCTTTGATCTTACGACTAGAGTTTATATGACGCTAGAAAGAAAATTGTCTGCAAAGAAGGTTCTTCATAGTTTTCTTCATACAAGCAATTATAGTTTCTAAGGTAACGCGGTACCTGAGTAAGTCACAACTCAAAGAAAATCAGCTCTGTGGATGACCTTCAGCAACGGTGATCGTTTCCATCGATATCAGATGAAATTGAAAACAAAAATAAGGAGAAAAGAAGAAGAAACAAAAATAGATAGATACATTTTTTTTTTTTAATACACTTTTTGCTTATCTTTCAACGTTAATTTTAGTATAGAATGGGGTCAAAAAGTATAGTATTCACTTGAGTCATGACATTCCTACCGAGTTTTCCGATTTCGACAAACCGAATGAATGAAAGCGTATATAATTTTTAAAAAATATTAAAATCTTATATAAATATATTAAATTTCTTATTCATTAATAGAATAAATTAATAAGATTGATATTAATATAATAAATATTTATTATATAAGAAAATCAAAAATATTTTTATCTTGATTGTTTTCATTGGTTATAATATTAAACGAAAAATAAAAAATAAAAATAAAAATAAATTTTTTTTTTAATTTGATTCTTATTTTCTAATAAAATAGGTATAATCAAAAAATATTCAATCCAAAGTTATTCGGGTGATCATTCCATTATAAAAAAACTGGAACATCAGGAGTAATTATTTTATTTTTAATTATAGGAGCTGCTTTTATACCTTGGGGTCAAAAATTGAAAGGGGAACCCTATTAGTTGTGTCTTAAACTGGATTACTTCCGGAATTTTTTTTTCTCAAGAAAGTTGTTATCAGTTTTTTTTTTTTTTTTCAAACATGAAGTGATTATTTATTATATATTAGTATATTTTCATTTTCAGCATAAGAATAAGTAAGAGATACACTGCCCATCGACCTCAAAAAAGTAGTTTCGATAAAAACACGGTTAGAGTTTGAGGAACGATTCTCATACACCTACAATAAACTAACACGCCAAGCAGCCTGAACGGTGGCTGCTTCCAAGTCTCGTTACCCCATAAGATTTTACAATTTCGATACAATATTTTTCCCAGGTATACTTGAAATATGAGTTTTTGAGAAAATACAATAAAAACCAAATAGTTTTTTTTTCCACCCTATTGATAGGGCTCCTCCCTTCACCACTCTAACAACTTCCTAACGCGATTTCCTACTTGCTTCACCCCCGTTGACGAAGGGGTCAAGGATTTGCGATTATCGCGGTATGATGCACGCGAGTTATCTCTTCCACTGCACGCAAGGCGAGACTTGTCTCCCGTTGTTATTGGCCAGAATGAGGTTCTGAGGGGCCCAAAGATTAGGGGTCGTTTGACGCGGCATCGAATCGGATCGTCTTTGCCCAGTACTTATGCAGTAGGATCTCATAGCTAGTCCTGCAGGCATAAGGTATAGGGTATACCTATGTTCAGCAGCGTAAGCGTAAGCCGGGGCATCCCGTTGTCTTGACTGTCTTGTGTCTCCTGTAGTCGTCCTCGCACCTGTGGATCCTCAGGAGTTTTATCCTCAAGCTACTTTCACAATACCCTCGTAGGTCGCAGGTGTCGTACAATGGATGACAGTAGTGATTGACGTGATTCTCAGGACCCGGAGGAGCCTTTTCTGGCCGTCGACTTAACGCCCAATTCCGTGTATACGATAATTAGCAAAATTAACTGACGTATAGCCGCATTGAGGAGATACTTACGTAGTTTTTGAAAAATTTGACACCTCTTTCGAAAAAAAAAAGAAACCACATGCGTAAAGTCAACGCTTTAAAAAAAATATTGTTAATTAATTTTTACCTAATTCTACTGTCGTCTACTTGGTCGGGCTACAACATCATAGTTCCTCTTGATGAAAGTAAGAAAGTTTTCCACAATCAACAGTATTTTTTATAATCATAATACCTTATTATTATATCCAAGAATCTCCTCGAAATTGTTTTCGAAATATTTTCTTATAGTCCACATCTACAGTCTTAAAATATATAAAAATCTTTGAACACTTTGAATGGAATTACGAATCATGAAACATAAAATTGTTTTTAACGAATTTTTAAGACGCGGCCTAATCCAGGGATTTTTTTTTTTTTTTTTTTTCAAGGGTGAAATAGATTTAGCGTGAGATCGCAGCGGGCGTTTTGCGCGGGTAAAATAACTTTGCAAGCAGACCTGATCCATAGAGGTAGAGTATACCTAGATAATTCGATTGGTTGTATAAAACGGGTATACATACCTATGGATACAAATTCAGAAAAGAAATGTCTAGGAAAAAAAAAATAGAAGTGAAAAACTGAAAGAAGACTATATCGGGTTTGCTTGTCTGCTCGGGTCCCGGATCCCGATCGTCTTGTCGGTATCCCCGGAAGCCAAATTTGTCGAGCTTTCCACGAATAATGGGAAGCAAAGAATGGGCCTGGTATAGCGTTCGGGACAATGGGGTATATAGGAGAACGGGGAGGCCCTGGCGGGTCCAACAATGGCGGTGCTGACGTGTTTATATAGCTGCTACGGTGGCACCGAGCCTCAGACGAGAGCGTGTAATTTAGTTATAGATCAGTTTGCTACAGTTTGCCATTTTATTTGCTCCCCATGGTACTCTCTTTCACCTCTAGGTTGTAACCCGTGTTTACCCAGGGACCTATGATCGACGAGGCACGCACCGCGTTTGTTTAGGGCACTGGGTGATGCGGCGTAAGCATCTTCGCTATTGCGTTATACTCCGCGCTCATTTTTTTAACCAGAACTTCGCGTCTGCAGCTTTGTCTCTTTGAGCTACACCTTATTTACGGACATTTTCCTGGACTGCCAGAGCCACAGAATCGGTGGAAACTCTTATTTTCAATCAGAAAAAATTTAGTTCAGCGTTCAACATGCTCTAAAGTCGTGAGGTGGACAAACTACAACACAATTACGGCTTCGCAACTACTCCCGCATTCGTTGACTCTAAAATAAGTATAGATCACTTATAATTGAATAAGAATGCACCGTGATGCAAATAAGATTACCCGAAGAAGATACATATTATACTTCAGTATAAACACTGTACTATAACACTAGAGCCGATCGTAAATATCGTTTGCGAGAATACCGCAACCATTGAGGAGTTAAAAATTAGTGGAAAATTTGAATCCATCCATTGACCTGTCGCTGTTCGCGTGGCTTGTCGCCGGTTCCTTTGCTGTGATAAGTAGAGGTACTAGTATAATACGTTAAGTAGGTGTACAAGAAAGCAGACTTAGAGACCGTGACAATCACCTATGCAAGCCTAATAGTAGACGCTTATAACGAGGCTAATCCAAATCTGCGACATCTATGAAATAGCGGAAGTATTTCGATGCATTGTACTGCAGTGTGTCAGCACAGGGTTAAATAATTTTTACATTAAAATATACACACAGGTACATGAGCAGATAGCTGCAGAATTTAACTGTGCGTCATGGTAGATACACGGACTCGTAGAGCTCGTAGTTAAATGCCAGATTAACCAATTTAACTATTAAGCTTGGGTTAAGCCAGAATTTGTGGCTTAAAGCGCTGATGGTGTTTGCACCGAGTGCCATTAGATTTAACCGTTTCCGTCGGCTTCGAATATGTCTGCAGGTAGGATTGCAGGACAGAAAACGGAATTAGCACTGCTGCAATAACTCGGGGTGCTTGTTTCTGCAAGTGGTTTTCTGTTGTGCCTAGCCTCTGTAGGTATATACGTATATCAAATAGATGTGATAATTGTCTAGCGCAGGAGAAAGTGATCCGATGATCAATGCAAAGAAGCTCTAATCCGGTAGCGAAGAACATTTCTCAATACGTATAATAGGCATACAATTCAAGACTACAATAACTTAAAGAAATGCATAGTAGTATACCCTTTCAGTATCGACTCAGTCAGGGATATAGTCCTCGTGGTTTATCAGCTGAACTCTTATTATGGCGCTAGTCTTTGTTGATCAGATCTTTGAATTTGCACAAAAGACCAGTTCTCAGCATGTACATGCGTGGCTATAATTAAGATACTCGTATACCGTTGGAGCTTGAGGTTCTGATCAAAGATGCACAACCTTTAATACCTAATTGTTCGCTTTTCCCTGAAGAATCTGGAAACTAGGAGACAAGTTAAGCTGTGGTTCTAACAATAACTAGGTTAGAGTTTAGTAAACTCGAGAAGGTTACGCCTGCACAAACCGTATAATAGCTGATTGAAACTATTCCCAAAAATCGGCATCTAACCGCCCCGGAAATCTCGATGCTCATGCTTTCGTTTTGAGACCACAATACGTACCCGCGTTGCGGTTCAGTCTCTTGTGCTCTATGGCCTAACTAGAGGGTATGAGGTAGTATAAAAGCAATTTGCTAGTGATACTCCACGCCCATGACCGCCTCCAGAGTCACCCTAGAGACTCCCCTGCATAGTGTCGTAAATTTCAAGAGCATTCGAAACGTATACAAGACTGGCCACAAACCGCAACAATAATTGTTATGTAATTGCACTGTAGACCTGCACAATACATGTCCGTGTTTTTTAATGGTGTTTTGAAGTCTCTTTAAAAATTGCACTTCAGGTATCCTGCAGAAGTTCATTTCGTTGATAAAAACATGTCGACACGCCATCCGGAGGTGGAAAGAAATCCCATCATCAGAATGTATATAACGGATTCAAATCACCGTTCACTTAATACATATAAGGTGGCCAGTTTCGTTGTGAACATTTACACCTCGCGATTCTCCGCGCCGCGTTTGTACTCATTGATTTACTTTCGAGAAACCCCGATATTTTTTCATCTCATTTTCATCCCAAGCCCATTTTTGGTAATTCAGACTCAACGATACAGGTATACCTTTAACCACTGTCTTCGCCGACGCTGCGAGATATACTGTTATGGCCGCTGTGAGCCAGCGCGACTCGTTTCGAAGGTGACAACGAATAATTCAGATCTTCATGGTATAGCATAGCCGGGTGTCTCATGGGTCTCGGTTGCTTCGAGTATATTTCCTTTTCCTTTTTTCACACTCTCATACTAACGCTCTGCTGTTAAAGCCACTGCCCAAACATTCGGCTACCTCCTGATCCCGGTTATAGTCGAACCTCACCATTCGCATTTGGCAGAAGCTGCGTGCGCAGGAATCGGTAGGTAGCTGTTGGAGTGGAAAAAGATACATGGGTACTGTAATATCTGCAGCAGTGAACAGAGATTCCCTTATCCATGTGCGCATATCTCTTTACACATATATACGTATATTGTATTAACACTATATGGACATGATTGTGTCTGTGTGTATGCAAGTATAACGCATGTGCGTATATCATACATGCGGCAACATGGGACAATATATATAGGTATATATTGCAACCAGCCCTGTTGGCCCTCTAATGATGATCTACGGTCTGCTACCGCGCACCGCTTTCTATAAGCCTCCTAATTTCTATGCTATAAATTCGTCCGTCACCCGGCTATACCCTACCCCCTGCCGCCTACCCTCCCTCCTACCCTCCTTCTCTCTTTCCATAACCTCTTATCCTGGACTCTGTGCCTCCCGCGCTATGCCGTTGTGAATATATGTATACGGATATGTGTGGGGTATATAAGTATGTACACACACACACACGCACACACATACACATAACTCTGTTTAATATTTATATGTATATTAATTCGAATCATTCGTTAGATAGGTAGGTAGGTGAGGTAGAGAAGGAAGTAGGTAAGTACCATACCTACCAAATGCAACATTTACTACATGCCTATATTTAGGTAAGGGTCAGAGGGTCGTTCCTCTGATTAGACACATACCGCTGACTGCACAAACCAGGCATAGCTATCTATATCGACTACTGGTATACACATAATTGTCTGGATTATATGACGAGCATTTTTCTATACGAAAATTTTGTCTGACGGTGAAACGAATGCCGGAATTCAAATTTTAGAGGATTTTTTAAATTTATTTGTTTCTTAAACAGCACTTTTTCCGGATACTTATTATTTGTTTCAAACTTATGTATATACATTAGAGTGTCTCAAAAAAACCGACTATTTTTTTTTTTTCAAAGAACATTGAAAAATCGTCAGAGTATCTCTAGAAAACGACCCTGTAAAAATATGAGCTCTTAATATTAATATTTAGAGGTGGCGTTTTGTAATTTTCTATTTCCCGTTTAAATAACATGGGAAAATTTTTTTTCAAACTTTGGAATTTTGTAACGTGATAACGAGCTACTTCATTAGTATGACAAAACCAGCTCTTATAGAAAATTTGATGCTCTACAAAAAAGGTCTGATTGACATTTTGCGTAAGTCCAGCCGTTTCAAAAATAATATTTCAAACAGTCTGAAGTTTGAGGCTCGATATTTTTGAAACGGCTGGACTTACACAAAATGTCAATCAGACCTTTTTTGTAGAGCATCAAATTTTCTATAAGAGCTGGTTTTGTCATACTAATGAAGTAGCTCATTATCACGTTACAAAATTCCAAAGTTTGATAAAAAATTTTCCCATGTTATTTAAATGGGAAATAGAAAATTACAAAACGCCACCTCTAAATATTAATATTAAGAGCTCATATTTTTACAGGGTCGTTTTCTAGAGATACTCTGACGATTTTTCAATGTTCTTTGAAAAAAAAAAATAGTCGGTTTTTTTGAGACACTCTAATATACATACATGCAATTACATAATATATTCAAAATCTGATTTCTTACAATTTTTCGATTTTCTTTTCCTCCCGCTACAGTGTGTTTCGAATATTATTTTGTATCAACAACAACCTGTCTTTGCTCTATTTGAATGTTTCCAATATCTTTTTCTTTGGATTTTTTCATTTCTTTTCAACGTTTTTTATACAAAAATTGGCATTTGAGGTCTATTTAAAAAAAAAAAGTATTTCGAGGATTTTTTCTCACTAGGTATAGCGATGACTAAGCCAATTGCATACCTTGAATATCTAAAATCTTCAAACATTGTGAAAAAAAAAAATCGAAACAAAAAAAATCTCGGCATCTTGGTTGTCTGATTTGTTTCTCTTCATCAACCAGAAAAGTATCAATCCGCAACGAAATTGCAACGGAATTTTTAGAAATGAAACTCAATTTTGGTCATTTACAAAAACCAAAAAACAAAAATGAAAACAACAGAAATAACAATTTCTTTGTTCAAGTTCTTCAACAAGTTTTAGACAAAAGAAAAACTAAAAAAACTCCACGGCCATCATGATCATACTACATTACCTATGCCGAGTCTCGTGATCACCGTCGCTGCGACATAATTTCATACACATTCTTCTCTTTGACTGTTTCAATATTTAGTCTATCTCAACTCGACCCATAGGTTCTTTCATTCATTTTCCGTTGGCGACTGAAATATAAAACGTTGTACCGCTCATCCGCTCCGCTTCCTCCAGCCTCGTTCCAGCAATAACCTCAAGAGCGTAACGCAAGTCTGTATACATGTTGATTATAGTTGCGCATACCGCGGTCTCATGGGGCAGGATGCGACCGCGGGTCGATAAGACACTCACTGTCCTCCGAGGCCCAAGAGAATGGGGTGGGGCGTCGTATGTTCGTAAGGAAAGGCGTACTGTTTATTGGACGAAGAGTTAACCTCGGGCGGGGCTCGACTAAGCAACGCAGATCAACGCGCGCAGGTTTTATATGGATTTTTTAAAACACGCATGCGCCCTCTCACTGGGTAAGGTAACCTACTCGCTGCTCTCTTGAGAGGGACTTGCGCAACTTCGTTGATGATTACCGCTTCATGCTCGTCAATCAGGGAAACTGAGAGAAAAGAGTAGTTTGCGATATCCAAAGGGGAGTCGGTAGACTTCCGCAGATATTTAACTCTCGAGGAAGGAATTTTTTTTTTTTCTTTTTTTCTGATGAATGTCAACGAATTGGCGAGATCGTGAATGACTCTGGTGGAGACATATACCTGATTATTATTTTTCACAAATTTCGGGATGAAAGAGTCCCATGAAACGCCCAACATCTCTGAAGCTCTTCTGAACAGATTATCGAAATTTGGACAGGTTGGGAATATTATTAGTAAATTTTTAGAGTTGGGGCAAAATTGTAAAAAAAAAATAACAAAAATAAATAAAGATTAACTTTATACATTTTTCAGATTTCGTACAAAAATGTTGTGACATTTTTCGGAAGAATAATGGAAACTATTTTACATGAATCGTGATCAAAGTTATGGTTCAGAAAAGCTGTGTAAAACCTACAACACGATTTTTTTTTTTTTTTTTCAAGTGATGAAAATGTTTGAAAATTTTCTACGAAATTTTCAATAATAATCAAGAAGTGTTCCGATTCAGAGAATCTTTACAAAATAGATTTAGAAATTATCATATAGCTTAAAGGAATTTTTACAGACTTGTTCAGAGTCTTATTGAAAGTTTTCAGAAGATATAATAGATTGTATTGAATTTCCACCAAAGGAAGTTGAAGCGTCTATGAAAATGCATTTTATGAAGCAACCATACAATTAATCTGCTAACGCATTCGAGTAACTAAATCCTGCAAAGTTGAAAAAACTGACGTTCCTCAATTTTTTGAATATCAAAGTATCAATGTAGTTTGTTTTCAACAAAACAGCAGCTCTATTGTAAAAACTGTTAAAAATAAAAGATAAAAGATAAATGTTTGAAGGAGTTAATGAACTTGAAAGATCATTGAACGGTCAAATTACTTTGCCAAAAGTTGTGGGACATAAAGAGAGAATGATGAAGTTCGATATTCTCTAGTGAATCTTCGAGAGAATAGTGGGGTTAGAAAAAAAAATGTAACAATCGCCTAGGATTTGAGTATTGCGGTTTTTGAATTGGGGTTGGAGTTAGTCTATCTTGTGTGAAATGGTCTGCAAAACGACAGTTTTAAAGATTGTAGAGTTATGCATGTATAAGTGGTCAGTAGCCGAGACGGACAGTAGAGGTAATCCAGTCCGGAATATCACCGATGTTTACCTACTCAAGGTTACTTAATACCACGGCGACCTGGGCGATGGTACGACAATGAGAAGTGGCGATGTGATGCCTGAGCAGTACTGTACTGCAGAAGGCTAGCTGGGTTTTTCCCCTGCACCGGATTCCCCAGGGACAACTAACCAAGAACCGAGCACGGGACCCCCCGCGTTACCATTGTGTTTCAAAGGAGGCCCACCAACGGCAAACAATGCCTCTGCGGATAAAAGACACAACCATAAAGCGTGATTAATTTTTTAATCATTGTCCTTTTCGGGTATATGAGTATCCAACGTGCGTGCGGTGTTGCCTCGGTTTTATGACTTCCGGTACACCATACCGTGAAGGTGATTAGCTTGTTATTAACTGAACTGACAATGAATAGGTAGGTAGGTAGGTAGGTGGGTGGGTGGGTAGTTACAGGTCTATCATCACCACTGCCCAGACTTCTGTACCCCATTCAGAAATTGGCACCGTTTAACAGCTATAACAATATAAAGTATAATACATGATCATGACGGACAACAACCCGTGTGCAGAGCTAATTTAGTTTTTCAGCGGGTTGGGTTAGGTTAAGAAGCCAGGTAAGAATAATGAGCACGAAGGGCTATCCACCTTTGAATGTTCTAGTAAAATCAGCACAATGTACGGCAATTTCTAAGTTAAAAGAAATCTGCAATTTGCTGGTAGCCACAAAGTCCCAACATATACCAAAAGATTGAATTCAGTAAAAATATCTTAAGAATCTATAAATTTTAGATTTTCAGCTTTGTCTGGTCTAAAATATTTTGGAAATTTTTGTAACCACTTTACAGGGAAACCCTATCATTTATGTCTTGAACTGAGTTATTTTCGGAATGTTTTTTAGCGGAAGTCTTCGACTACTTTTTTTTCAAACTTGGGAATTATTCAATATTCATTAGTGTATATCCGTGAACTTTTTTCATTGACTAAAAAGGTTCATTCATCGACTTATGAGGAGAAACGTGTACCGCAGCTGAAGGATTGCAGTGACTTGGCGGGCACGATAATTACTCGACATTGTGTCTGAATCAAAAAGAAAGTAAACAAGTATTAAGGGACCTTCCTCCAGGAGACGGTCCTCTATGGAAAAATTTAATCCGAAAATACTAGCAGTCACGGCTCGTCTTCCATTCAAGTACCGTTTATGGATATTTTTTTTTTTTTTTTTGTCATCATGAACGCATAGAGAAAGTTTAATTTACAAAAGTCAACATAAAAATAGGTTGATCCCCGGCAGAAATACGTCCTACAATATCCCTCCGAATTTGAACTCGGTTGGATGATTATCTAGTGACCATCGACTCTGAAAAGGTAGTTTCGGTGAAAACGCGTTTAAGTTCGAGGAACGAATTTCATGTAGAACGACCTGACACGCCGAGTAGTATGGACGGCGGCCACGTCAAGGTCTCGTAGCACTGTCATTTTTAACAATTTCGCCATAATATTTAAACTGGGTATTCTCGAAGTATGAGTTTTTGAAAAGATGCAATTTACAAAAATCGGTATTCTTGACCCAATGACAGAGAGTTTCCTCCTTAATGCTCAGTGAAGATTACGAAAAAGGGTCTATTATGATCGACCGAGTAACGCCTTGAATTAACCTAGTTTCTAAATAGCCTAATGATACAGCTAACCGTTTGAAAAAATTCTCTCTAATATCCTGCTCATGTATTCATCAGTATAAAAATTCATGATCGCGGTATTCACCCCATCCGATTATGGATGTATATTCACCATAAGCATTGTATCGAAGTAGGCATTAATTAACATCATCTAACGCAAGGGATAATAAAAAATAATTGTCCTGCACCTGGACGTCACAATTATGACGTAGAGGTATATACCGAGAAAACGGTAAGGGATCCTTTTAGCAGGTATAGGTATCACAAAGTCCAGGGGGCTTAATTACGCGCTGCTTAACACGACCGGTGTACAAAAATGTCTACCCAGAGCTTATAAGTAACAAATATTACACAAGTGTACGTATGTGTATGTTATAACGTATTATGTGAATCGACTGAAGGATCATTACTTCCGGATGCACCACACGTGCATCTCGTTTGTGCCCTCTTAACCCGTAGAACTTTGTATATGAATCGTTTAGGACTCCAGTGGGGGAAGTCAATCGCTCAATTTGAGCCTCATCCGTTATAAGCGGATCGAGTGAGTCGACTGACCTTTTAACGGATCCTACCGCCTGCACACGCCGTGTACCAATATATACTGGCCAAACAAGAAAGAACCCAGTAATGCCCCACAGCAACACGCCGCGCGTGTAAACACCTAGTTTTCTTCTGTTCTTGCGCCTTCCTTCCTTGTAGGCTGATCTACACAGGCTCTGAACTACTGGCCTGCTAGTATAGTGGCTAGTTTATTTAGCCGTTTAGCACCTAGTGCGTCCTGGCTGCCTCCTGCCCTGCCCACAGATGCTGGCGCCACGGGCCTCTAAAACGTTTTATTTCGCGGATAAGCCCTTTTTAAAGACTTCGCGTCCGGCTTAAAGTAGTACCTACTTCGCCACAGAATACTTTGGTGTGCAACGCTCTCCTTTTTCTTGCCACGACTTTAATTGAATTTTATACATTGTTTGCTATTTTATTTGTTTTTTACTACGTGGAAGTGAGTGAAGCCATTTCCGGACAAAAGCCCCTATGAGACGAGTCAACGTTTTGAGAAAATCAGTCTTGAAAGTTTGGTTTGCAAAACGAGATGGGAATTTGTGTCAAACGATGAAACTTTTGATTTTTATTTTCATGAAAGTTTGTGAATCGGATAACACCGCTTTGCCGACACGATGAGCTCACGAATATATGCCTCAGTTTTCCGGAAACAGTCCCAAATTTAACCACATCAAAATTGATTCCATGTGAGAACAGTTGTAGCGTAAGATTTCCGGGAACGCCGGCGCCTGCTGCGGGGCCCAGTCGGCCATTCATGTTAACCCCCCTCCCCATCTTGTATTGAAAATCCCCACTTTGGCCGGCCTCCGGAGGAGGGCGAAGGGCCCAAAAAGCTTATTAGGGCCCACGCGGTGGGGGGAACTAGCAGTTTGCCCCTGAGCCATCGAGCGCAAGGTGTTTCGCAGCCAGATCAAATTTCTAACCTTTAGTGCGGTTACCGGTTCAACGTTTATTTGTTCTTTCTTTAAAACTGGTGTGATAATAATCGGTGTCGCAACGTTCAGATAAACCAAAAGTAATCGATTAGAAATTCGTCGAGCATTTCATTTTGTGACTTATGCCGATTTTTAGTTTTCTTAACAATCGTTTGGTACTGTTTTATTTAAACTACTGGAACAGTGTTAATGTGATTACTTAGCCTTTACCAAGACTGAATTCAGACTGATATTACTAGTCATTATTCAAAGTGATACGATCAAGAACTGCAGTGTGCCACTACGCGATCAAGGGATATATGAATACCTGACCGGTCCGACCGTTAACTGGTAAGTGTTTCAGACTCGAAAAAATATCGGTATGTTAATCAGAAGCTAGACCTGTATTTTATTACATGTAGTCAATCGTGCGAGTGATCTTCGTGATGAGTTGATTTAAAAAAAATCTATAAAATCGGTCAGGCTAGTTGTGAGATTGATTTTTAAATCGATCGACGACGAAATAGTATCTCTCAAAGATCGTTCGAGTGTAAATCGAAAAACAAACCGATAATGAAACTATAATAATAACGTCTATTTATTTGCAAAGTGAAAAATCGGTTCGTTTTCGAAAATTTTCGACGGTTGGAGGGACAAAACTTAAGAATGTGAACAACGTGAGAGTTTATATAGATACAGGCAAGAAATTTTTGGTCCTTTTCGGTTTGTCGCCGGGTTTCTTTTCTTGTTTTGTATTCTGGGTACCGGTAAGGCCAATACGATGAAAAATATTGCTGATTTTTTTTTCTTCTTTTTTCATAGTCGGTTTAGGAATCAGGCGTTACGCTCGAAATCTCACGTTCCGTCGGACTAACAATCCCAACTCTTGGCCACAAAGCTAAAGAATCGTTGAATTTTAGTCCCACTTTAAATTCGAAACTCGATTTCAAATTCACAGTCTTGCATAAAGCGAAGTTTTGCTGAAAAAAATAAAAAAATTTAAATTAATAAACAAGTAAACGAACGACATATTTATCCTAGATTTAGGTCGTGTTAAAATTCCTGAGGGCCTTCCAAAATTTTTTCTATCGAGTTATCGATACAGATTTGAATCAGCGAGTAGCGATTTAATTCAATCGTCTAACCAGATGGCAGAAATTGATTGATTCAATCACAATATCATTTTATATACATACATAATGGTTTCACATCAGCTAGGTACTCGGTTATTTTTCTCCAGACCATTAGTTAACTTCCATTAGATAAATTAACCTGACAAGTCATGAGTATAAGTCTTACTCAGTTCTCGCGGTATGGATAAGTTTATGGAGTGATGAAGGAGATCGGTAACTTAATAGCGGATATATTATGCGGTTGTTAATTATGTAGCAGTTTTCCTTTTACATTTTTTTTTTGTCTCTTTGTGTGCTTAATTTACTTAACAAAGTCTGTGTATCACTAGTAATTGCATGTTTATTCTCCACACTTCAATTCAAATCTTAACGATCTTTATGTATGTATTTTTTCTTTATGTATACATATATCTATATTTTTTACTAATTATATAACTGAATAACACTACATTACAAAATTGGAAATTATTGTTACGAATCCGTCACACTGCGCAGAGAAAAGTTTGTTCGATTTGAACAAATTCTTGATTTTAATCAACCGATTCTCGCATTACCGCATACAGTCAAACAATAATTTTTGTCAATTTGTTCTAAGTGATTATTCTTTCTTTTGAATTAGATGAATTGGAATCATTTGAACTGCTTGAAAGAAAAAATTTTTTCAAAGTGAACAAATCATTTCGATAATTCTAAGATATGATGTGTTCAGAAACGGTATTAGTCTGGTAATTCAATACGTCGACTTGATTCAGTCAAAACAATATTTAAAAAAAAAATAAAAATAAATAATAATAAATAACGAAATATCACATCAAGTGAACATTTTCTTTCAAAGGAAAAAAAAATGTAATCCATTGTGTTCTTTTGTAAATCAAATTTAAACTTGATAATATTCTTAGAATCGTATTTAAAAAAAACAAAAACACCAAATTGAACAAAACGTTTGGCTTTTAAATTAACCAAAGTTTTCTTTGGAAGGATAGCTATAAAAAGAAACAAATTTTTTAGATAGAAATCGTCACGTTTCTTCATTTCAATTCCGTCGGTTTGTCGTCTGATCATTTATTTTCGATTATTATTCTTTAATCATGCTTTATTCATGCCAAAAAATGACAACAGTATAATAAACAGTTGTAAATCTTAATTCAATGAAGAGAGAGAATGAAGAGGGTTAATCACCGCAATTGATTTTTGTTCTGCATTTTCTTATGTTTTATTATTGGGATAATTTTTCCAGTGATGCGGTCAGTTCGCCGCTACGATCATCAAAATGATCTGTTTTTGCGGTTACTATGTGCGTCATTGAACACTCGTTAGTAAGGTTGGCAAATATTTGTAGTTGGAATCGAAACCCATAGCAAAAATTTGTATTTTTTCACTTGTATGTAAAATATAATCATCGGCAATATAATCGTTTGATACTACCGCGTTTTTGGATTTCGAGACGTAAGGCGAATCCTGCGAAACCGCAACGAAATTTCGTTTTACATATTACATGTATAATATGTATATCTATATAATCATGGATGGTATTTGTTTTGTCAATTGTTTATTTGTTATTTCTAATAACAAATTTAATCAACCAAAATCCATTTCGCGGCTGACACTTTGCCACCGCGCTGCGGCAAATTCATTTCCCCAATTCGATACCGCATATAACGTAAAGGTGTATACTCGTAGACATATAGATATATAGGTTACTTATACTCATAAATAATAATTGATATCGCGGATGCAGATTTGACGGCTTAAGGATAATAAATTCACCGCAAAACACACCGGACGAGTAATTTGAAAATACATCATCGTCAATATTATTAAATAAGTATTTATATCGATCTATCTGTTTGACCCTCCAGACACTGGAAAACTATAAGTAGACTGATCAAGCTCAACAAAAAAATTGAATTTAATTAAACAGAAAAATACAACACACACAAAAGCAGAGAATATAAAAATTAACAATATTTTAAAAATATCGATCTAAATGTGAGGAAAGAGGAAAATTATGTAATAGACTTTCAATCCGTTAAAGTAAAAATACATATATGAAAATATTTCGGGCGAAATCGTGTTTTTTTTTTTTTTTTTTTTTTTACGAAAAACTACCGAAAATTCGTATTTTATCAAATCTTGACTTATATGAAAATTATCAATGGAAGGAATCTGTAGGTTAATATTTTGTGTCAGCTAGGTGCGGCAATGTCAAACCGTTTTTGGGTTATCGCGTGTAAAAAGTTAACACAAAATGAAAGTGATTTTGAGAAACAAAATAATAATAATAATAGTAATTCGGACATTATATTCGAATTTCAAAACTTTTATTTGTACTTCAGAATGATATTTGTTTCTTTTAATTAAGTTATGTGAATGTTCAGCTGTGAAATTAGTAACTCCCTGAAAACTAACTTCTGATTATTTGAAGGGCTCTGTGATCTTGAATAACAGAGAATTCAAAAATTTGATGAAGAAATGATGAATGGGCTTCAGTTTATTCAGTCCTTTCATTGTGGAAACTCAATCGCAAAAAGGTGAAGAAGAATGAAATTATCGAAATGAAAACAGAATCAATAATATATTCCCAATATGTCTGACTTCTTGCTTTCTTATATTGTTTTTTCATCGATAAGAAAAATACAGTATAAGCACAATACCCATTAAACAAATTTCGATCATATCCACGTGAGCGCGGACAAGAAAGAATTTTAGCTGTCAATTTTTACCGTAAGTTACAATTATCGAAATCTGCGCCCGTAAATCTGAAACGTTGAGGGATTATTGTTTTTTTTTTTAAGAATAGTGTAATAAATCGACGGCTGAGCATAACAACATCGAATCTGAAAACTTAGTTCAACGACATCATATCTCATGATGTTGGATTAAATTTTAAAATCGGTGATTATGAATTAAATTCTCAAACATGATGTTAATTATTGTACCAAATTCTGAGATACGATGATGTTGACCAAAATTTTGAGGTACGATACTGCTGTATCAAATGTTGAGGTACGATGTTGTTGAAACAAATTTTGAGATAAATCCAAATACTGAGATACGATGTTGTTCAACAAAATTTCGAGATACGATGGTGTTGAACCAAATCCTAAGATACGATGATTTTGGACCAAATTTTGAGATACGATGTTGTTAAACTGAATTTTGAGATACGCGATGTTGATCTAAATTTTGTGATAGGATAATTTTAAGGTGCGATGTTGTTGAACCAAATTCTGATATATGATATTGTTCGGCTCAGGGGTTGAAATTATCGATTGATTTCCATTTTTTTTTTTATCTCAAGAAACATATTTTACACAGGTTTCTTTTTCTCAATTTTCTAAGCCAAACAAAAAATTCCCGCTTTCCAAGCTTCAAATGTGGCAACAATTTATCTTCTGCTTAGGAAAATGTGAAACAAAAGAAAATTAAACAAAAATTTTCACCAATTTGTCTTCCTTGTATTTAATTCCAAAACTGATAAACCGATTCCCTTCTCAACAGGTGGAGCAGTACGAGAGGTACGTCGGCACGAAAGGCGGAGGTGCCGACGGCGACGATATCGACGCCGACGTGTCTTGCGCTACGGGTTCACGACGGTCAACAGAAGACGGTATCGACGCGTTCGGTAACTGCACCAGGGATCGAACCGGGTGGTGGCACAGCGATCATCGCAAGGACACAGCCACCGACGGAAATCAGGAACAGATAAGAAGCTGCACCGTGGAACGGCTCGACAGGGGCGCCGCAGCGGTGGCGGGGGAGCTGGCGTGCCTTGCGGGCTACATGGCGGGCTGCCTTAAGGCGGCGGGGGCAACTTGTGCCCCTACTGGAAGCCCCCAGTACCATCCCCACGGACACCCTGGGATGGGAGGTCATCCACACCCTGGAGCACCCCACCCCTTCGCACTTGCACCGCATCCGCATCCACATCCTCATCCCCTGGACCATGGACTTGCTGCGGCCTTTCCTCAAGGTAAGTCGCAGTCTTTTGCATTACAGATGATGACTTAGCTCTTCATCATCTTGATGATGATACCTATAAGAAAAGTTTTGCGGTTTTGCGCAAAAGTGATGATTTTTGTTCATTTTGACAAATCTTTACGTTCTTGAGTTTTTAGCTTACGAAAAAGAGGTTTTCGGACAGATGTAGGTCTGTCCGAGAAACTATATGGATTATCGCAAAAACGGCAAGTTGCAAAGATCTGAAAGCCGGATTTTGCATTTAAATAACAGGAATGAAAAATCGCCATATCTCGTTGAATTTGAACGTATGCTTTTAAATCGGAAAAAAATCGACTTTCAATTTTTTTCGCAAAAATCTTTTCTTGTTATTCACCTCCTTTCAAACAAAAGATTATATTTTCCAGAGTTGAAACAGTACCTAGTAGTGTTCAAGTAAGCTTCTTAATATTATAAAATTATTTTTTTTTTTGTCTTCTGGCGATTTTTGAAACTGTCAGAACTTACATCCCCCGGATGATTCCGAAAACGATTTGATGAAAAAATTAAAAAATTGCCATATCTTGTATTTAATTTAAAGGTACGTTTCCATACCGAAAAAATCCGAATTTCTTGACAGTAATTTCGGTAATTATACAAGAGCTTGTGAGATAGTGAAAAGTACCGTGAAAACCCGTCTTCTCCGCTTTGTTTCGTTTGCGGATTTCCTGTATAGCTTAATTACACACTTTCTAAATTTTTCGAAATTAAAATACACTCTTTAAAAGTTAAAATCGTGTCATTTTTGAGCGAGGTAACTGTATTAGGTAACATAGGTGACCTGACCAAGATCGCAAAAGAAACAAAATTAAAAAAAAAAATTAGATTACCGTAAATTGAAAAACCCAATATCGTTGATGCACGTAGGATTTTCCTTAAACAATTTCAAGTATCGAAGTTGCAAAAAGTTTCTTCTGTCAGAAATTCTAAGTTCTTCAGTTCAAACTTTTCCAGATTATTTGCCGATAGAATTCGATTAAGATTCTTGAAAAATTTACTATCCCACAATTTTATCAATTGTTTATTATTTGAAGCCTTGTGGTATTTCGAATTTAGCTAGTTAATTCTTGTCACCGATTTTGATTTGTCTTAGCAAATACAAAAAATAAATAAAATAAAAATGAAACGAAATTTTTATCATAAATTGCGACAAAATTTAATTACAGTTTGTAGTAAAGACTTGAGACTCGATTCCAGAATTTGTTTCAAATTTCTCAAACATGTGATACATAGAAAAAAAAAAGATAAATAATCGCCCGGTACGAAACACCCAACGAATTCATTTGAAAATCGATGTTTCCGGTTAGTTATTGAATTCTTTTAAACGAAAAGAAAAATAAAGAACAAAATAACAAATTTATGGGAAATGATTTCAAGGTTGGATAAAATTTGACCCACCTGACCGTAAAATAGGATACAAAAGAGGATACGAAAGCGTGACGTGTGTTAAGCAGTGCATTTAACCGGCAAATTCTCTCGAATATTTTAGGCCCATAAAGAGTATTGACGCTAAATTTAAACAACTAGTTTTTTTTTTTTTTTTGTATATTACTTAACGATTCTATTCATTCCAAAATCAGCCGAAAAAAATTCTCTGCGATTGATTATTCAGCAATATCTCAATTACAAGAAAAAAACAGAATATCTTTTATAGGTAACCAAACCTATACCTACTTATACTCATATTCAGTGTTGTGAAAATTGTAATTAAATTCATGTCAATTACTCCATAACTTCTGTAATGTGTAATTAAAAAAAGTTTAACTACGCATTACCATTGCAATGGGTAGTTAAAAAAAGATTAATTACCCATTATAAATGTAACGTGTAATCAAAATCAGTTTAATTACACATTACAAAAGTAATAGGTCATTACATGGGTGATTGCATTACAAAAGTAATTGATGACTCGTAACACTGCTAATAATCATGGTGCGATCATACAAAACTACAGGACACCCATAAAAATGCCTGGAATTTTTTCCCTGCCTCGCAGGGTTTTTATTTTTCCGAGATTATTATTTTTCAAGAAAGATATTTCAAGAACAGAAAATAAATCTCAAAACTATTGTATATGGCGTCTGAAATTTTTTTTAAGTGTACAATTTTTACAGTAAAATCATTAGCAGACCAAAAACCAAATAAATAATGAACGAAATGAAAAATAGAATTCTAGAAATCGGAAAACCCAAAAAAGGTCTTTTATGACCACTCTGATATTTTATATCCATACTTAACCCCACTGTACCCAATTGTCTAGGCATTAATCTCTCTTCCTGTTTGACCTACAAAAAAATAACAAAAAAAAAAAAATAAAAAACGTAAGTAAAACTGAACACATTTGTTATCATTATTTGGAAAATACGGTTCCGGTGCCGGTTCCAGATTTGATTAGTCAGAGATTTAAAAAAAAAAACATCTTACCAAACAAAGGATCAGTTTCCTCACAATTTTGCAAAAATTTTTTTTCCAATTTCAATATAACTTAAGTGTATTTAAATTTAGAATCAAACTTTCGGTTTTGCTTTTTACTATAATTTAATGAAAATTCGAAGTATTAATTTTACTTCAGTAAACATTGTCGATACATTAACAATTTTGATCGATTTTCACCACATATCATACTCATAATATTCGATACACAGTTTCAGAAGTTACGGAATTTCTTGAGTTTGTTAAATTTAGTTAGCATAACAGAACCGTGGTAGACTCAGGTACGCATATATACCTACACACACATGTATATGTATATCTATCCGTATACCTATTTACCGGGGACGTATTGATCAGCTCTTGCAAATCGATGCATCGACTGAAGCCGTAGAGAAGTTCGTAATGCCAGGGCTTCCCTGTGTACCACCGAGCTATTGTAGAGTGTAAAGTAGGTACTGCGATACAGATAGCCTCACGTACCTACCTACCTACCTTATACCTACGTTCTTGTCAGCGTCGGCAAAATTATCTCGCCCAAGGTTTCAGTCTACGATTTAAATAAAAAAAAATTTTTTTTTAAAGACATTCGAGTATACAATGTATTTATTAAGGCGACGTAATACTCGTCCTTGATCAACCGAGTTATCGACATTACACTTTTTCTATTATTCGAACAACGGAATGATAGAATTAATTGGAATTTATGCTATCGAATATTTATGGCATGCAGAATTGCGGGAAATGAAAAAACTAACTGCGGCACATGATGTGTTTTATATTTTTGAATTATTCCTCAGCAATGCTTGTTGACAGCATGCGTAGCCACGTCGGCATGTTGAGTGATAAATAAATTGAGGATATGGAACACATTGTGTGGTACAGTTCATTTTTTTTTTTTTTTTCTTGTTTCCGGAATTTTACATTTAATGAATCATGTCGATGCATCAATGACGATTTATTCTGTCATGCCGTTTTACGGACAGTAGGAGAACTTTAATTCTTGTTTGGTCAAGAACAATTATCGTATCGCCATAAGTAAAGAATTTGAATAATATATAACAGTGGGATTTCTTTCTCCACTTTTTAGAAATAAAAATAGATTATGCGACGTCCAAAACTTTGAAATGAAATAAAATAAAAACAGTCGATCGAAAGAAGCAAAACAATTTTTCTCAGGATTCATCTTCGAAATAGCAATCTTGAAAACACATACAAAAAAAAAAAAAAAGAAAACAAATTTAATTTGTAGACTTCGCGTAATTGAGAATCGGCGATTTTTTTCTGCGAGAAAAAAAGGAATAACAAAGAAAACTACATTTACGTCATCGTTTATTTTACTCATAACGTGAAAAGAATAATAAAATCGAGATTCGAATTTATAGAAAAATTTGAAAAATTCCTGGCCAAAAATCAAAATTTGTGGCGGGTTCAAAACACTCATTACCTTCTTTATCGGAGTTTTTTTTTCAGTTTGCGACCTAAGGTTTTACAAGTTGTTTCGGATTCATAAAATCATACATTTTAGAAATTTGTATACGATCATTTCATCTTCTGTTTTATATTTTTTCTATCATATTATAGAATTAAAAAAAGGAAGCAGAACCCGAAAACGTATTATTTTTCAATTCAAAAAAGTATTACAAGGAAAAAAATGTTTGAATCTTAAAACCAATGAAATCCGCATTGATTCATAACATTTGTTAATAATTTTTGACAAAAAACCAAAAAAATTAAGGAAAGAAAGATATCAAGCATCAACTCAATTCGTAGACATGTCCGATATCCGCATTTCTACAACTTTACTCGGGCATTCCTCCCGCTGGTAGCAAGTACCTAATAAACCTTCTCTTCCATCTCTTCTCGAAGTTGAAGCAAGGCGTAGATCTCGGAGGGTCTCCGTTCTGCGAAGCACCCTCGCGGGCCTCCGAAGACGAGCGAAGAACTCGAGGAGGGCCTAAGCCGCTTACGGGGGTGGCGTGGTGGCTATGTACAAGTTACTATACATAGATGTATAATACATACAAACGCAATGTATGTGTGTATATATATGTATATATATATATATATATATATATATATATATATATATATATATATATATATATATATATATATATATTAGGGTGTAGTGTAGATAGGTAGATATATGGGGTACATAGATAGGTATATATGAACGGTATACATAGCCAACGACGGCGTTGGTTCTCGTTTATACGTCCGTCTCGACGGCACGGGTTTCCATGGAAACGGTCGTCGTCGTTGAGCGTCCATAAATCCTGGTCCACCCCCACCCCCACCCTCATCCCCAACCCCAGCCCCATCCCCAGCCCCCGAAGTTGCCCCCATAGTATAAGGTACTCGAGAGTCTCGTGCGGCGTTCCACGCTCTTTCGCTCTTCCCGCTCTTCAAGGTTTTGTATATGGATATATATATATATATATATATATATATATATATATATATATATATATATATATATATATATATATATATATATATATATATATATATATATATATATATATATATATATATATATATATATATATATATATATATCCGAGGATGAGGCCCTCATCGAGATACTCCGACTACGAGAGAACATGGCTGCGGAAATCGAGCGTATATACGTGATTCGATAACTGTAGAAGCTTACGATATCTACGGATGATAAAATTCTGATAATTGAAAATTGCATTTCTTAAAAGTCTTCGCTGTATGGGAGACACGAAAAAATCTTAAAAAATTTCGGCAATGATGGTTTTTGAAGCTTCAAATTTCTTCCTGAGAATACTTGAAAAAAAAAAATCCATTTTTTTTCACTGAGTTATCCTATCTTTAATAACGTGACTCGTAAAGATAAGTGAGTATGATGTACACGAACACACTGTTACTCAAGAGTGAATGACTCGGTGAAAAGAGATCACAGAAGAATCTGAAAAAAAAAGATTTTGAAAAAGGAAGCTTGAAAGTGATTGCCCCTAAATTTTCGACGAATTTTTTTTTTTTTCTTCTGCACGCCATAAAAGAGTTCTGTTCCGTATATTTCACAATTCCGTATCAAAACCTGCCCAACTGAGTCAAAAATGATGTTGGACGAATCGAAAAAAATGTATCAAACTCAAAATTTCAAATCTCAAACCGCTTCTTTTTTGTAAAATTTTTTCGTAACTTTTCATCGATTTGTAAAATGTTGAAAAGATTGTATTTCTCAATTTATTTGTTTTTTAAGGAATTCATATGGACCGTTAGTTCCATTCAATACTCATATTGATGTATTAACGAGGGTGATGAAGTGCCGCGTGCACCCTGAGGACGTATCCGTGTCCTGATAGTCAGGGGTCGTTGTGTCGTCATGTTGTACCGAGGCGTTAGACCCGCGATGTTTATTTTATAGAGACGAAGCGCGTGGTGCGACTGTCGGGGAATCCCAGCGCACAGTTTGCCTAGGGGACCCGTGCAGGGATCGTGGGATTCCCCGCACTTGGCGTAGTTTTGATTCCGCACACCTTTCACCGTTCCGGTGCGGTTCGACCCCTTCCTCTCTATGCACCATGTCGTGTTTGTTGTTTCTACGAATTGGCACTCAACCGCGAAACGTATACTATTGCACTCCATATCCACCACGCAATTATACATATACACAATACATACAGGCACATACATATTATACATCATTTATTGTATAATCTCACTAATTCCCTGTTAAAAACAAATGAAATTGATTGATTTTTGCAAAAAGTTTATCAAATGAGGATCGGGAAAGGAATATCAATGGATAAAAGTTACAGAAACTTATCACAACTTCGTATTATAAAAAAAAAAAAAAAAAATGAAAAAAAAAACATGTATAAACCCAATAACGATAATGGGAGGAAATAAGTTGATTGAAAGTTTCGAGTTCGTACCCAATTTCCGGCACGTTTCCTTAGTTCGTTCAGGGTGCGAAAGAACGGCGGATATAGGGTGAAATTATTTTCTGTACTGTACAGATAAGCTCCCCACCCTGTGACAATAGCCGATATAACCCCGTCAGATCGAGCGCGTACCAATCACTCAATTAGGCATCAAGTTGATGGGCACGTGCAGTGGCACGCGACCTCGAACTTGAGTGACCGCGGAATCGCGATTGGAAGTGAACCCTGAGGCCTTTAGAGGAGGATGAGGGTAAGGAAGCTGAAGATATCGAGGTGATGGTGGTGGTGGTCGGATTGGAAGCCGAGCCGCGTGGCAGTCCGGGAAATTGAGTGCACGTCCGATAAATCCCAACCTAATTGCAGGATAAACACTCAGAGTTGAGTGAATAGTCGCGTTTCGACGTCGAGGACCCATCCGAGGATATACTATATCATCATGGAGTCAAAATTCTGGGGTGGCCATATCTGACGACGACGATGACGACGACGACGACGTCGCGGTTCCAGCACACTGTAACTTGACACCATCCTCTTGAGCCGATTACGTTTGTGTATAGGTATGGGTTGTTGTACAGCCTCAACTGCTTGCCGGTATTCTGTTACCTACTTACGACTCGTAGGCTCATTTTGTCACTAGGTTAGTTAGCCGATACACAACTGCAGTGGATTAGGTACTCTGTACACTTCATCAAGGTCAGATGCTGATTCAATGCGGTGTGGGATACTATTAGCAAATCTGTTTTATCATGACATTTGTACACCTTAAGGAGTGACATATGTGTTCAGCTTCTGAAAATTAGATACATTTCCGGGGATTCTATAGAATGGATTGAATAATACACAGATATCCGGTCTTAGGGCTTAGGCCTATATTCTACGTAGTGTTCTACAAATCTGATCTACAAATCTTGGTGTTAAGAACCCTTGCATCTTACATCGTGTGTGTTTGGAAATGACATAGATGAAGTGTTCAATTGATAACTAATTAACCATTAGCTGATAGATCTGTATTTCTTTGTACAATTAGTCCTCACACGTAGTTCTGGCCTAGACTAAAAGTTTGTGAAAAATAATTTTTGTTTGATTGCAAAAAAATTGAGAAAATTTGAGTTTTTGGATTTTTTGTATACGGACAATAAGTCTAAAAATGTGTATAAAATTGAATATTTTTCGATAATCCGAGTTCATGCTAAATTCATATTAGTATTCAATAGGCTTGCAAAACTGGACTCAGTTTAAACTAAAATTGATCTTGAAATTGAGTCAACAGCTGACCCATGCCCATTTTACAAAGCTCACTTCAATCTATGCTAGTGGTCACGTGATGTAAGATGCGAGGGATTTTAACACCGAGATTTGTAAGCAGCATTACGTAGAATACAGAGACAATCCCCGAAAATGAGTCTAGTTTTTAGATCCTCCCCAGAATGTACACCTTGAGAATAATTTTTTATTTTTTTTTTTTTTCAAATCACCAAATACCCTTCGATGAAATACTTTACTGACTCAGTTTTCCTACAGTTAATTGCTTCTCTTTTTAGCCACTTAGAAATTTCAGATCATACATAGCTTAATTTTAAATGGATTGAGTCTATTGAAGGAAAAGTGGTCATCGCAGGGTATACAGTCCGCAATTACATTCATCGAAACTTTTTATAGTTTGGAGGTAATATTTCAAAATGATGTCATTTTAGGGAAAACCCAATATGTACAGAAATAAAGTAAGTTATCTATAGTTGTGAACAGTTACGCACTTTTTTTAATCAACGTTTGCAGGAAACATGACTTAGAACAAAAACTTTTCGTACCGAAAAATGAAATTCATTCAATATCAATAGTCCACCTTGAAATTACATCAATAAAGAATATTCGATCCAAATTTGAAGAATTTCTGATAAACGATGTGACCTGTACTTTACGACGATATAACTTTTTCTTTCGTGCGATCAATCTATGTGAGTCGACGTTCAAAAACTTTCGAATAATTTTGGATCATGTTTCAAAATAAAATCTATCAGCTGTGAAATAATTGAGTTAGTAGAACATTTCTTCACAGCGTAGGTACTAGGTACCAATGGATTTGGTCAGGTAAAAGTCTCAGCATTTGTGAGCCATCGTTTGTTTCATGTAATTAGATGCAATCAGAGCAAAAGCAAATGAGGAGTCATGGATTAAAGACAGAGAGATGCAATTTTCATTGAAATGGTTCGAGCATTTTCTATTCTGTCCAAATTCCACCAAGAGAAATATGATTTTGGTGCCAGCTGAATCTCTAAAAAATTGTTTGATGTATTCTTTCTTAAAAATTGATAAAAACATTTCTAATTATATTGTAAGTTGGTTTCAGACTGTTCAGAAAACTAAACCTCTATCAAATTGTACATACCAACAGATTTTGGATGTTGAAAAACCGACTTGAGTGATTCATTTCTTTTTCTATTAAAGTTCAGAATTGACAATCCAATTTTCGTGTTTTTTTTTTGCGTATCTTTCAATTTTTTAAAACAAACTTATCCATTTGTTTGATTCATCTGAACAATTATTTCCCAAAACTACTTTTGCTTCGACTCTAGATAACTTTCAAATGCAATGGCTATCGCAAATCCTGCATTTTACCTGATCACCATCAAACGTCGCAAGACCCTGCAGTCAACAAATACGATCAGAACTTTGTTCTGGTATTAGCAAAGGCTTTGATGGACGTTCAGCTGTGGTGTGCTGCCCTCATCAGTCATTATAAACTTCTGTTTTTAATAAACAGCCTCTGATGAGGGCAGCACACGACTGCTGAAACGTCAGGCGACATATGTTTTAATTTGACTCGACTGGATTGATTGAAACCTTCCCAATAAATTTGTTCATCGATTTATCAGAAGAAACGTGTACCGCGACCGAAGAATTGTAACTCCAAATGTGAACTCGATCGGATGATTAGTTCTCGAGATACACGGCTCAATGACTTGAAAAAAGGAGTTTGGATTGAAACGCGTTTAAAGTTTGAGGAACGATTTTCATGTATATATTAAACTAACACGACGAGCAACGTGGGCAGCGGTCACGTCGAAGACTCTTTACTTCATCAATTTTTGAAATTTTACAGTAATATTTTAACTGGGTATTCTTGAAATAAGTTTTTAAGAAAATCCAATTAAAGAAAAAACCAATTTCTTTCACCCGATTGACAGGGTTCCCGCCTTAAAAACGCGTTGAGAATTCTGAAACGGGTTATTTTCTCAATTTTTCTTCCTTCTTTGATAAGGTTAGAATATAGCCATCTACTAAGGGCGCTCGGGGACAGAGTTGGTCAAATGTTTTCGTAGCTGATGGCCTTTTGAAACGTTGCCACCTCTCTGCTCATACTATGGGTCTTCTCTTTCTCTTCTCGACTCTTCGGGTCTCATCTGGAAAGCGGCACGTGCTACCGTCCCACGCTCTCCCTGGAGGCATAATCTTTATCTCGCACCCCCGCCTCTACCCCTGACCCCCGACGTGGCTGCTTCTTTTCTTGCCTATGCACATTTTAGCTTTTAATTAATTTTCAATTCCCCAAGGCACTGGCTGGCACGCGGAAGCCTCGTCATGTCCTTGTCACGCCCTACTCCTGAAACGTCCTCAGCATCACCGCCGACAACTAGAATTTCTATGAATATTAAAGCAGGCGGCACGCGGTAGCAAGGATTCATCTCAGATATACCTATACCTTTATACTTATGTGTAAACCTATACAGGGTCGTTCGGGGAAAGTGCAGTGACACTTCAAGATAAAAGTTTTCAAACTAATTTGAAATTCGATTCTTTGAGAACCAGGAATTACTTTGGTACACCTGAAGCTATTCACGAAATGGGCAGAAAGAGTTCCCCTTTCTTCTGACCTATGAATGTGAAACGCCTATATGAATTGCAGTTATACGGTAAGGTCTGAAATTCTTAAAAAATTGAAATACACCAGAAATTTTCGCACATTTTATAAGTTATTGTTTGCTTGTTTTGACCAAGAGGTCAGTTGCCTTTTACCCTTCAAAGATAGGCCTTCTTTCGAACGTGAGTTGTGAAGCGATGAATAAACACAGAGTGATAACTTTTTTTTAGATCCAATTATCATTTTGTCAGCTCCGTTTGACAATAAAAATAATCTGGATATCTTCATAGACACCGAAGTTATTAAACAAAACGTGAAGTCGTGCCCGTGGTGTACCATATGATTGTGAACATCATTCTGGATAACTCGTCGGAAGCCCAAAATCGAAAAGATTTTATAATCTATAAGACAGTCTCTACGATGTGTGGAAAGCAGAAATTCTAAAATAAGAAAATCATCATTTTTATGTTGAAAAATACGGTTTTTTTCCACTTTTACATGAAAAGTATTTTTTGTATCTTTTATTTTAAATCTATTTAACTCGAAAACCCGCATCCTATAGATCGTGAAGGATGTTTTTGTGCATCTATTTCCAAATTTTCATCCGAATCATCACCGCGGTTTTCGAGAGTTCACCGACTTGAAAACCATAGTTCGTGAGAAATCGTATTTAAAATTTGACTTTTGCACTTTTCACAGTTTTTACATCAGAGTATGCTGTCAATTCACATGTTGAAATTCATATTGACGGATTTAAGTCGATACTACCTTCATACAATACATCTTTACCTGACTCATTCCGATTCTAAGACTTTTTTTTCTCTTTCGTCTCAGTTCAATTCTGCGATATTTCGTCAACATTGCGCGGCTTTTTTCTCAGCAAAGAAGCTATTAACTTCAGCAAAAAATCTGCACTTTACAGTCTGTAAAGATGTCTCGCAAAATTAGCCACCTCGTTTTCCGCAGTCTCATAGTTCAATTTATATCGGTTAATCGTTGGTTATCTTCGCTAGACTTTTAACTGCCTCTAACAATTAATTCGCCTTGTCAATTTTAGGGTTGATTTATTTTTTCGGCGCCCTACCTAGATTCGTACAGCGGTGATTCCCGCCGTCCTCAAATCACGAGGCGGAGGAAATCGGGCGACGCCAACGCCGTACCTTGCTAATGGCAAATTCGTTTTTCCGTTTATTGGATTCAACGGCGCCCCGAAGTAACCCTACAACCCTGCGCCCTCACGCCATGCAGAAGTTAATGGGCGGCTAACGCAATTCTTTAGCCATGACACTCCGGCTATCCAGAGACAGCAAATACTCACTCCACTGCACTTGGTACGGTATACACCCTCTTCAGGGTATGCTAGAGGGCTGCAGACTCGAACGGTGCAGTGGGAGAAAAAGCTGATCAAACGAGCCGTGTAAATGCCGGTGCGTCGGGGGTATAAGACAGCTACTGTCAACGACGAAACTGTGTATCGGATTTCAGTCGTATACACTATTAATTATTCATACATTTTTTGATGATGAAAAACCATTGGGTGATTCATTATTTTTTTGTTTGATTTTTTTTTTTTTTAATTGTACCAAATTTTTGAACTGACTAATTTTTGTTTTTTCTCGTTCTTTCATATTCGGGACTAAAATTCTAGAAGACTAAGCACCGGCTGGTCTGAGTTAACACAGTTAAGACAACTCTCATAATTTGACATCATTCAACTGTGAAAGGTGATTGATCTTATGTAAAATCAAAACCGAAAAATTCGCTAATCATTTTTAAAATCGTTTAGAATCTACCGAAGGAAAAAAAAAAAAAAAAATTAAAATTAAAATCTTCGCGATGCAACATTTTTTCTCAAGTTTCTGAAACAAAAAGTGGATTTTTCTGGTTTTTGATCTACAGGGGATGAAGTTTCGACTTTTCAAAATTCCAAACGATAAGAATTCCGAATTTTTATATCACAGTTTTCAGAAAAAGAATTTACCTAAAAGTTTGCATAATCGACTTCAAAAACTTCAAATCGAAAAATAGTGAAGGCTGAAAATTCCGAAAGTTAAAGATCCGAAAGGCTGAAACTTCGAAACTTGAAATTCACGCAAGGAGCATATCGTGCCCTTTATTAAATTTTCGGATTTTTGGACTTTTGAAGTTTCTAACTACCTGCATTACGATCTTTCCGAATTTTGACATTTCGAACTTCAATCTGTCTCAAAATTTGAAATTGTGTCAAACGAATTCATGCTTTTGACCAATCGGAGCTCGCCAAATTCGGAACTTCAACCCGGTCCCGATCCTCCACATTTCTATAATGTATGTCACATACGTAAACCTACTTCAAGGTGTAGGATAGATATACCCTATGTATACAAATACGTGATAATACCACGTGAAGTGCAAAAGTGCGGGGAATGGCCGAGCTGAGATACCCTGCAGCCACTAATAGATGGGGGGGGGGGGGGGGGGGGGGGGGGGGGGCAGCAGGCAGCATGACTGCCGGTAACCCCAAGAGCCGAGATAATAAATCGAATGATACTTGGCAGCCCAGCGGGTGTTTGCCGACCCATTAAGGCTGTTTAGCCACACTGTATGGCACAAGGCGCAAAAGCTTCAATTGTCCCGGCTGGTGTGACTCCAACCCATGCTATGGTTTTATGGTGATGAAGACACCCCAACACCCCCTTCTCCTAACTTTGTATATGCATTGCTTATTACGTCATGAATGCGGACATACGTGTGGCACTATCGCAGTATAGTAAGATGATCTGGACTTTGACGTACTCTTCTCACTCTGTACGAGAAAAGAAAACCCTGAACAAACCCCATGTCAGAATGATTGAAATCCGAAAATCGTTGAGTTTGAAGACGTTAATCTATTTCTTTCCACGATCGTTCGAACTTGGACTGTGGGAATGGGTTCGTGAACGAATGATAGTTGAAGAATAATGCGAATGTTGCGAGCAGACATCTGCACGAAGTTGTAACCGCTTTTAATCGCGATACAGGGAAGAGGATGCGATAGATGTTGAATAAGTACCTCCGCGCAAATACTGCAAGTGTTTGCGTCTATCTTTAAAACGGGGTTAAGTTAGGTTAGGTTAGGTTGCCTGAGGCGCTCTGCTTCGGCCTCCGCTCGGGAATCCGGTAGCTGGTAAAGGCGTCGTTAGCAACAGCACTGACGCCCACCACGTACGCAATCAGCCGCACGATGAAGAGGGCTAGAGAGAAGAGGGCCACAAAGAACGAGAGAGAAGACCACAGGAAGGTGCAGCAGCAGCAGACCCGGTTGGATCGTAGATCAATGACGCGGCGCCCGCGCCGTACTCTGGACCGCGTTTCTCATACATATAACCGCCATATTATATACCCTACCAATATCTGTACACAGATTTACGTTTAGCCGCTCTTCCAGCCGACGATAGCAGCTTGCGTGTGGCAACGTACATCAACGCAACGCAACGCTCTCCTTCTCTTTCTCTTTCTTCTTTTCTCTCTATCTAGAGATTTCTCTAGATCCTAGGAGATAAATAAACGCGTTCCTCTCTCTCTTTTAGTCGGTATCTGAGAGAATCAGAGAGTAGGAGTTATCCGTAGCGATCAGACGGAGGGTTACTCGACCAGTTCGTTAGGCGCGAGCGGCGATTGTCGTCCGATCCCGAAAAGGAGGTCCGAGATGACATCTCCACCTTATGGCTGTCGGGCCTCTGCCACTCCTCTCCTAGTAGTAGTATCTACGACCGACTCTCCTCTCTGTTCAACGTTTCACGACTTACGAGTCACGGCGTAAACGAGGAGCCACTCGCATCAACAGTGGCAGCCAGCATCGGCACCAACATGGCCGACATCGATTCGACTTGGTTCTATAGCCTCGCCCTCCCTCGGAGGATACACGTACCTCTTCCCTCGAAGACGAACAGTTTCACAATTTCAAAACCTGCCTGTTTCAATTCGAAATCCCGGTTTCAGCATTCAAAAAAGCATGTCGATTTTGAATATTTCATCATGTATCGAAATCACAATATCGATATTGCATCTCTGGTGTCGCATAAACGTGCTTATCGACATTTTTTAATGCCTATGAAAACGAATTAACAAATCAATTTCTTTTAGACATGGTGTAATCGTTACAGTTGTACTCACCTGACTTTTGTCCATGCTGACATTTTAGGTGCTCAATTCAAGGATTCCGGTCGGAGTGAGTTTCCGACGGTTTTACTAGATCAAATACTGAAATGATCTCGGTGGAAGTTGTAATTCCTCGTGGCACATTCTTTCCCCAAATCATGAGATTTCAAATTATTGATATCTTTTGTTTGTATTTGATTCAGGATATTCGTCTAACCAGAGCACGAGCTTAACCGAAAATACCGTAGAGAAAAGTGCGTTTAAACATAGTGCAAAGACTAGACTCGGAACACTAGTACTGTGAATTGGGATCGTATCCACGTCCACCTATGCGACGAGTTCACGGTTTTTTTTTCCTTTTCTTTTTTTATCGCACACGTCACCGTGCTGCTGCATTGTTGCATCGAAAGACAGCTGAAAGCGGATCGGTTCGGTTCGCTTTGCCTGGCATCGCGTCGCTGCGACGCTTTCTCTGGATGGCCATGTATTCCAGGCGTCCCTCTTCCCCTTTCGTTCTCCCCCCTCGTGCTGCCCCCCGCCCGTCCCGGGTAAGCGGATTACGTTGGTCCTGAAACGAGCCAAGCGAGGCTTGATGGCACGAGAGGAGGGCTGCTCAAAATTACGCTATCGCGGACTCGCAACGCTCCCGAACCAGCCTCCCCCATCCACAATCCCCTGCTGCCTCTCTTCCTCTTCACCACCCATCTGCCACCCACCGTATAGCCATCCGCCGAGACCTCCTCTTATGAAAACTACTCGTTCCCGACGATGTCCGAACGACTTGGCCGTCTTTCCAGCATTAAATATTCCACGGCCATGCAGAGCTTCTCTTAAATATATTTTCTCTTCTCTGACTTCGTGTCACTTTGCATATCTATGCGCGGTCGACCGTCAAGTTGTTCTTCAAAAACATCAGAGCAGTATGATTTTTGATGATTTTGATTATCCTTATAGGTAATTCACATTTTACATTGCTGAAAGTTATCGCAGTGGAATTAACATCAGTTTGTTTTAATCATGTTTCAGGAATGAATCAGCGAAAGCAACGGCGGGAAAGAACTACCTTCACCAGAGCTCAGCTTGACGTCTTAGAAGACCTGTTTGCGAGGACGAGATACCCGGACATCTTCATGCGCGAGGAAGTCGCCGTCAAGATCAGCCTCCCCGAGTCTAGAGTTCAGGTAATTATCATTATACAGTCATCGTATAGAATTTGATACGTCATCAACGGTAGACACATGTTTATTGATCAAAAAAATATGGCATGTCTCTTTAAAGGTGGTTCTTTCAAATTAGACTATTCGTAAATCATCATTGGAATCGTTTTCACTTTCAAAGACTAGACTTTAATAGGCATTCTCTTGTTCTCATAATTTCAAAAAAATCCGTTTGATGGTATGAAATAAAACCATAAACCAAAAAAATTCCTGGGAAAAATTTCCTGAGCGTTTTCTCATTGAACTATCATAAGGAACTACAGTGCAGTTGAACGAATGTCTAAGATCATTGTTGTGATTCACAGAGGATGTGATATTGAAAAACTTGTTTACTCAGCACGATTTCATTGTGTCCATTCTCAGTGTCCTCGTGATCAACTTAGTAATTCATTTCTCTTCGCCGTCAGTAATTTTACCAGCGTAAATGGGCATCCCAATACCATGACGATGTGCAAAACCGGCGCCGAGTATCGCGACGCTTCGTGCTTCCGCAACCTTTCCTGAGATTTAAGGTATTTACACGACGCCGCGCCCCCTTTGTCACTGTCATTGTCACCGCTGCTGCTATTGTCGTGGTTACCTCTCGGTGACACAATCCCGAAATAAATCCATACCAGTATCAAAAATATACCTACATATACGTATACATTCGGTATGTATACATGACTGCGGTATACACTTTTGTTATAATATATTGACGCTCCCCGTCATCGCTGCTTTCATCACACCCTAGATACCCGTTGCATCTATATTTCCGTACAGATATATAGGTATATATATATATATATATATATATATATATATATATATATATATATATATATATATATATATATATATATATATATATATATATATATATATATATATATATATATATATATATATACATATATACATATATATATATATATATATATATATATATATATATATATATATATATATATATATATATATATATATATATATATATATATATATATATATATATATATATATATATATATATATATATATATATATATATATATACAACTTCGGTATGAAACCGGCGTTTTTTCCACGTGCAAGTAAACAATGCAATAGGATGATAGAAGAACATTCCGGTCAATGGTATTAGGAATCCCCTAAGATTTCCTTAAATTTTAGATAATGGTATGGATTTGCACTATTGCACATCATCATATCATGCATATGATCATAAAACGGCGCTAACGCTGTGCTTCAGGTTTGTACCTCGATCAGTTTCTCCGAAACGTTATTAAACACATAGAATACATATACGTGTGTGCGGCTAACGCGTATACGTACCGCCAATTTTGTTCGCGGATTACGATCTCCGGTTTCGTCGGTGGCTCCGTAAACGCGAGAACGGCGCAGCTGCGTGGTATGCCCGAATGAATAATCGGATACATCACGTTTCAGAATCGAAATTCGAAAGTGTCGTTTTATGAAGCCGCCGAGTTTTCATGATTAGTTTCGCGTACAGGGGAGGCTTCTTGCATGAGTCGAGAGTCCTCCCAATTTCAAAGATCGGATAACTTCAATGGTAAAACATCGCCAAGATTTAAACGAAAAAGCATTTCAAAGGGCAGACATTTTAACATTTAGTAGTGACGACTATCCGTAACTGTGTAGTTTTCCCACGTGAATGTGGATCAGCCAGTCTATATTTTGAATTACCGCTTCTTGATTATTTGAAACTCCGTAATGCGACAAGATGCAAAACGAAGCTGAAAAGTGAAATGCAATAACCGAATGTAAAAATCGGAAAATTAACCAAAACGAATTGTGGTTCAAAGAGGAACAGAATTAAAGGTTGATAATCATACGCCAAACTATGCTAATGAAATATACTACCGAAACGAGTCCCCGTCGCAGCTGTTTTACGTCCGGCATTTCTAGGGTAGACAACGATGTTCAGTGTTCAGAAAGCACACATACTACCTACATAAGATGTGGTTGTACACACCTAGGGTGTGGGCTAGCTCGGATCGTTTGCTGAATGTAAACCAGATGGTGGTGCAATTTGCACCTCCGCGTGCAAACACAGCTTCCTAACGGGGCCCGCGTGGCGAGGAAAGGCGGGGGGACGCCCTGGGCCGATTGGGGACGGCTATGCCTTTCAATTTGAACTAGGGGTGTCACTGGGTAAACACGGGGGCAGACGGGGTGCTAATGGCCCCACTCTCGCTTCTCTTCTTCGTTCTTGCGGTTCGTAGCTTACACGAGTACACATACTTATATGTGTAGGTACGAAGTTACACACACGTGATTACAGATATATTTCACACTCACAAATATCGGATGAAAGCAACAGGACTTGACAGTTGAGAACTTCATTTGGGTACACATTGGGTAAAAATTTAACCATTTATTGAATATTTCGCTTCGAACACAGCGTTCAGATTTCTAAAAGGCAATGATAAGTTGAACATTGTGTAACATGAAGATCAATTAGGCTTTTTTTTCAACGACGATGTATTTTTCAAAGCTTTTCAAGCCTGTGTAACTTTTTGGGGAAAAAAATCAAAATTCTGGCGTTTGAAAACGTTCGCTAAGAAACGGTGGAAACAGGCGTATATTTTATACTTTCGAAGGGGGGGGGGGGATCAGAGAGACAGTTTCTGACAGTCGAGAACTTTATCTGGATATAGTCGTGCCTGAAATATACATATATGTATGTAAGTCGATAGAATAGCTGTATATCTATGTATATAGGTAGATATATACGAGCAATAGCGAGAAATAACTGTTACAATACAACAACAACGAAGGCACAACAACAGCAGGATTTGCCGTCAAAGGAGGCACGAAGGGCGTACGATGGACATGGTAGACAGGTATATATGGGGTACCGTACACGTTGCTGAACGAGCATAGGTATATACAGACGCGTATGTATGTATGTGTATGTATATCGATCTATATAATATATATAATAGATATACGTGCGTATAGAGATTCATAGAGCCAGAGGAAGACCCCTGGCCACATTGTGCGGGGATTACCGAGGCGTGCTTGGGCGCACCGAGGGTTGCGGCCTTCCAGGGGGAACCCTGACGAACCTTCAGCCTTCAGAGTTCGGCTTTCAGCCTTCAGCCTTCAGCCTTCAGCCTTCAGCCTACCTTCTCTGTCGTGTTTGTTGTTACAGTCGGCCACATCTATGGTACTCCGTCCCCTAGCAGGGCGCGCACATCCCTTCCCCGGGGGAGGGGGGGGGGGGGGGGGGGGGGGGGAGGGCAGCAGCCCGAAATCACCCTTGGCGCAACGTCCTATTCCCAGAACTTGTTATTGTTGAGATTTAATGAAATGTTACGCCCGCCCGGACCCGATTACTTTTTCATTGCCTCGATTAACAGAGCCAGTATACCCTTACTCATGGCCCACCGCGAACTGATCCCTCGGGACCATCACCGGATACGTGCATACATACATTACATATACACATGCAGTTTGATGTACAGTTTCTAGAAATACACTTTACAAATATGTATCGGAATATTGTGTCGTCCTAGATTTTTGCCCATAGTGGCGACTGCAAACATTACACGATCATTCAATCCGCAAGGAATCTGAGATTCCTGTCTCATCATGAACGTTAGTCGTAAGATTTTGCCATTTCGTAACTCAGTCTTCGTCACATCGTCGTAGTAGATAATTCCACATGTCATCATCACACTAGCTTTCAGGATCGAGGAGATTTAGTCAGTTGACAATATTATAAAACTTCATTGGTAACATCCATCCTCGAAGTACCTGCGTGACTGAAATTGGTCCTCTTCCATTCTGGGAGTTTCTATTTCATCCCTCAAAGAGTCTTTTGAATCAGAATTTCTTGGGGTCTTTTCATCATTGGCCTTGAAAGAAGATATTCCATTGATTTGATGTGGGTATACATGGGTGCAGATTTGAGATTCAATTTTTGATTACAGGTGTGGTTCAAGAACCGTAGAGCCAAATGCAGGCAGCAGCTTCAGCAGCAACAGCAACAAACAACACCACCTAAGGGTTCGCCTCGTACGACACAATCGTCTACGCAGAATGCTGGAAGTAAACTATCCTCCAGCGTTGCGGCGTCTAATCGTCGTGCTTCACCGGCCTCTCCACCTCGTGGCAAAGAAGTCCCAGCTCCAAATTCTCCACTGTTAACAAACACCTCGTCGTATCCTAGACTCGGTGCTACTCCAACTGGAGGAAGCGGCGCTAGCAGTGCCCTGACGACACCATCACCTCCCCTGACACCGGGATCAAGCCAACTTCCACCGTCCTCATACCCACCTCCCATGAACCAGATTCATCATGGGGATTATGGATTTCCTTGGAGCTCAGCATCACCCGGATCAGTAAACGCAGGGCAATGTTACGCCGGTCAAACACCGTACAATACTTACCAGAACCCTTACGCACCCTCGGACTATTATCACCAGAGTCAGATATCTCAGATATCCCAAATGCACCATAGCCCGCAGTCTAACTATCATCACCATCATCATCATCCACAGTACCACCATAACATGTCTCTCACATCATCGATGTCTCACATCGGTGGTGGTCCTCACCTCAACCCTGGTCCAACGGGAAATGAACATCATAGTGTAACAGCGTCGACGGAGTACATTCTACCCGATCAAAAGTACCAAGCGATGGTCTAGCCCCGCGCAGATACCCAGGTTCTACGTCCGACCGCAAGGATGACCCTTGACGATCTGGAAGCGGTGATTACAGATGAAAACTGACGACGTAGTATCACCAAGGGGAACTTTATGGGAATTCAATGATCGTGTGATTAGCGGGAGACTAAGACAGGGATACGCGCGGAAATTTACTTTTCTTCATATCGTTTCTATATTTATTTTATACGTTATAGACAAAAGAGTGATTCGATCTTTCGTTCATCGATTAACGGTCTCTCAAACTACGTTCTACTACTTTGCGAAAAAAAAAAAAAACACGCGTCCCCTTCCGTTAATAATATCAAAAAAGAGAAGGTTGGTAACGCTGAATAAAAAGAAAAAAGAAAAAATATAGATCTTGTCAAAGGAAACGTGCGAAAAATGGGGAGATTACGTTTGAAAAAAACAGAACAAAAAAAAATAAAAAAATAACTGCCAGTGTACAAGAATAAATCGGTTGTCGATAAGACAGGGCATAATGATTCAAAACAACTACAAGAAAAAAAAGGCGGGAAAATTTAGACAGGTTCAACAAAGTATAGCGTTTCTATTTTATGATTCTTATCTTTTAATGCTAACATGTGTTTATCTAGTTGACACTGTTATTTGTTATTTTCTTTTTAATTCACAGACGCCGATGTCGGACCTGAATACATAAATTCCGATAGAGAAATAAGAAAATATAAACCATTTTCTATAACCATAGAATCCCTTTGTACATGTATAACACATATTTTTATTTTTTTGTTTTTTCGTCGATTTATCGACAAAGATTATATATTGTAGTCTGGCATCGTTCATAAAAACGTAACCACCCCTCATCGTATATATCAACGTTTCTCTATCCAAAATGTATATGTATAATTTATTATCACAAAAGAACAAACGAGAACAATTTTTCCTTCGCAGCTAATTATTATTCTACAGTTATTATTTTTATTTTTATTATTATTATTATTATTATTATCATTATCATTATTAATAAAATTATAAACGAATATTATTGCCATTATTATAAGTATATACATATATATTAATATTAATATTATTATTATTATTATTATTATTATTATTATTATTATTATTATTATAATCATCGTCATCATCGAATATTCATATCAAAATCGGCCAGTAACAATTTTGGTCTAGCCGACAGTTAATAGTATTGTACCTACCAATCCTACCTAAACTAGTTGACTTGTAAATAATATTATTAAAGAAAAAAAAAAAAAAACAACAAACTACAAAAAATAGAAAATAAACTAAAAAAATTGATAAAAATAAATAAATTTAAAACAAAAACAACACAAAAATACTAACTATAAATAAATGAATAAATATAACAAAATATAAAAGGAACGAAAGATGTAAACGCAAGAGAAATGCTTGCCTCCGGCCTATATGTAACATTATAATGGTTATTATTACTATTATTATTATTATTATTATTAATATTATTATTATTATTATTAATGTATGATTGTTTCTAATTGAAATATATATATATATATATATATATATATATATATATATATATATATATATATATATATATATATATATATATATATATATATATATATATATATATATATATATATATATATATATATATATATATATATATATATATATATATATATATATATATATATATATATATATATATATATATATATATATATATATATATATATATATATATATATATATATATATATATATATATATATATATATATATATATATATATATATATATATATATATATATATATATATATACACAAATGCATATAGGTATGCATGACGGAATAACGGGGACCAGCGACCTCGTTATTCGGTCCTAAATAAATCCCGTAAAAGTATGATAAAAGGGATAACTTTTTTTTTTGTTTGTTTTATAATATACATATATAGCAAGCTTATGAATTATATGAAAAAAGAAAAAATAATTTTTTCAAATCTTTCTTTTATTCTTGCATATAATATACCAAACTATAATGAGACCTGTAGTACGGGGGTAAGTAAGCATCTAAGTGCGCGTGTATACTATTATTGTTTTCGACGATGTTTATTTGATTGATGATACATAGGAAAAATAAAAATTAAATGACAAACAAATAAAAAGAAGAGTGTATGATATTTTTTTATTTTTTTTTTTTTATAAATTTTTATTTTTTTTCTCGTTTCCAATAGCTGCAGGAATCATTTAGGGATATATAAATATATATACATATATGTATATTTTAACGATGATCAGCACAGGCTTATATAAACATACAATTATAATTATTATAATGAGCAGATTTAATTACTTATATTGTCACGGCGAGATATCAAGCAGACGTTATACATATAGACGTAAGCAACTTTGTAATAATAATAAAGTTTCCATATAGATAATACATATTATAGATATATAAATAATTATTATTATATTATATTATATTATATATCATATTATAATACGACCACACATGCCATTGTACATAGTGTTACGTAAGTGTAAGTGTAAGTATAAGTACAAGTGTAAGATATAATATACAAGACAACGCATTTATTATTATTATTATTTAAATATCATGCTGTTTTTTTAACGGTATAATGTGAATTAAATAAATGATGATATTAATAATAATTATATGCGAAAAAAACAACAAAACATGCGAAACAAAATCATTAACAAGGAAAACTTTATTGAATATTTCTTCGTCAGAAGAGATGAAAAAAAAAACAAAATACAAAAAAAATTTAATAAATAAAACATCGCATATTAAATATTAAGGATAATTAACGAATTTACGAGTTTTATTCAATTTCTTATCATATGATATATTCATACCTTTCCTTATATACCTGTTCAATTATTTATATCCTCGTCACAAATTTCTTTATTCGTAACAATGATTGGTAGTTAAATATTTATGGTTAATTTTTATTGTTTATTTGTTTAAGTTATTATGAAAATTACAAAATTCTAAAATGCTCGGTGAAGAAAAAAAAATCATCGGATTTCCTACCATTTCTAAAACTATTCTGATGAGATTCACGAAATTTGAACACTTTATCAGTGTTGTAAGTGATTTTACAGAAAAATTTCGAAAGTTATCGACTTTATAAAATTTTTTATTTCTTTTTGGATTTTTCGGGAAATGTTGAAAAATTTTCTCGGCAAAATAATGGAAATTGTTTCACATAAATGGAGAAGGAATATTGATTCAATGTGACCAAATAATTGCTGGCGGTAAAAATAGTTTGTACTACTTTTTGAAAATACGTTTTTTTTTTCTTTCAATTTTTGGGAGACACTCCGAAAATAACCAAACAAAGAGATTCTCTGAAAACCGTACGATTTTTGTTAAAGTACTTTTCGAGTTGGTCAAAATGATGAACGAAGATCTGACTTTTTGAATGGGTGTGAAAATCAAGCGGTTGAGACAACAAAATTGAAAAAAAGAGAAAAAAAAAAATACCAATGATCCCTCGGAGTGGTACTTCAGCTGTGAAAATTTGTGAGGAAATTGAACGTTCGATTTGACATTGCTTAATTTGCAAATGGATTTTAAAAGATAGCGCAATATTTTTTTGTAACAGTACCTACTTTTTATTTCTTTCATTTAGTAAATTTTAATTTAGACAAACTGTTTTCATTCTTTTTTGTTTTTTATATTTCTTATAATCAATATAGTATCAATAATTTTATAAGGCTCTTGATGTAAATTATTAGAAAACCGGAAATCCAATGATCATATTTTGTGAACAGCTGTAAATTCGATTTGTAGAGCGAATTGTGTAGAGGATCTCAACAGAATATTTAAAAAATCTTAAAACTGTCCACAACTTTCTTAACTGTGTAACTGATCGTTTTTATATATTTACTTCCTTTTTCAATATTGACCAAAAGCTGCACAGTATCTGAACCCAGAATTTCCTCCGCAATTAAACTTTTCCTCAAATTTTAAGCATCGCATTTTTTTTCTTGTATTATCTTGGTTTTGACAATTAGATTTCGCGACTGCGGGTAGAGTTCAATTGCTTCGAAATTGATTGTCACTCTTTCTGCCCTCATTGATTTTCATTACTCCTTAAAAATTGACGATCGTCAACCGTACCGCACAACATACCATACTTTGTTTTCAATTATATTTACCCATCTCCGTCCTTCTTTTTGCTACCCTCAGCTCTGGGAATAACAAGTAATTGACACATTCATAGAGCAAATCCTCAGGGAATAATTCTCTACGCTCAGAACATCCCGCTGATCCCTGCGCCCCTAGATTATTCCATTCTCTGTGTCTCTTCATTTCAGTATTGGAAAATACAACATTTGTGAAATTAATTCAGTGAACACAGCTTATCAGTAATTTTTAATAAATTTTTTAAGCTGATCAAGAAACTTGATCAAATCGAATGCCAGAACTATTGCTGCTTGTCTCTTATGTACATCATCTCTCCATTTCTTCACTTCTCTCTCTTGTATCTCGTCCCTTATAGCAGGGGATCCTGCAGGTATCCAGCCGGACGCCATTCCATTAACTTCATCCTCGAGGTAGATAAGTAAGTATATGAAATTAATTAATTGTCCTGCCCCTGGCGATTTCCTTTGATACCCTAGCAACGTGTTATGCGTGCAGGGGATTTCTCGAAGTTGCGGTTGCCACTGAAGGCAAAATCTCAGCCTTTGCCTTCGGGCTACCCCGAAGGGCTGTGGCTGGGTCCCTTGCATAAAGTATACGTTTGTTAAAAGTTTTTCAATTACTTACATTGATCTCTATACTAATTGCGGATAACGGATGCTTATTGTTCTGGGGTACTCGAAAGCATGACGGTTAGAAAATGCATCCAGCGCCTCCTATATGATATCGAAGTACTGTTCCCGTTACGTTTGCGCGAACACACACGAACGCGCGAGATACGGAAGATTTCAGTTGTGTAAAGGTGTAACGCATGTATGCACGTGGATATTTTATTTAGTACCTTTACCGCTTGTTGAGGCACTGATAACACTTTCAAAACGTTCCTAATTGGAGCAATGACTGATACAGCGATACGCTATCCAATTAGAATAGAGATCTGCAGTACTTACTTAGCATTTCGGTTATTCAGAGTAAGTGATTGTATCTGGTACCTGCAGTAGAGTTTGAAGATCCAAATCCCGGAAACTATCATTTGATGTAATTGGATTTTGAGTTTTTAATCTTTGCAACAAGTCCAAGGGGTTATTCACTCTTGAAATCAACTGTACACTCTGGCTTGAAATCAGTTGAAAGTGTTTCAAAATCTAAATTAAATCTTTTGACATTATGTTTACAGTTATTCAAAATCGGCAGAAATCAGCCTGAATCAGGTAATCAGCTGACATCAACTCAAATCAGATTAAATCGACTGGAATACGAAGAAATCACTGGGAAATCACAATAAAATTATTCGGTATTACGACGAAATCAATTAATATCGCTCACAGTTTCATTTGAAAATCGGTTGAAATCAGTCGAGATCATATTGCAATCATACGAATTCCCATAAAATTATCAGAAATCATCTGCACTCATCTACAACACCTGAAATGAGTCAGTGCTACTCGAAATCACTCGACATCAGTCTAAATCATATGGAATCAGTTCAAAGTCACGTGGAATTCAGTATACAACGAAATTATCCTGAGATTGATATGAGATCGTCCATGAAATTGCATAAAATCGCATAAAATCATAAGAAATCTTGGAAACCACACGCAAGTATTTGTAATCATCTGAAAGCTAGATTGTTGACGCTGAGCCCGAATTGTGCCTTCTTTCGTTAATCGCTGTTTGATTACAGTAGGTATTAACTGTTGTAAAAAATAACTCATAACCAATTTGAAAGCTATTCTGGTTGCACAAACCACTCTTTGACTTATATTAGTCCCTGGATCGACTAAAACACGACCAAAACCTATCGAATATTCGCTTTTGAGTCTTGACGAACAAAACGCACATTCCGGGGCTCTTCATCATCTTTCAGTCGATTCAAGGGCTAATATGAGTCAAAAAATATTTTATGCCAGCTGCATTCTCGGGGCAATGACGCTCGACACGTATCGATGAAAGAGGCATTCTGAAATTTAATCCAATTTGAAATTATTAGATGACAGACGTGTTTATTAGAATTCTCAAATATTCAAACTGATTCCGTTTATCAGATGCGGTGATTATTTTATACGGTGGTTTTTATTTTTATTTCAAGGACCTCACAATCAACGAATCAAAAATCAAAAATACCGAAAGTTATCGAAAATAATTAAAATATCATCATCTACAATAATAATTTTTATCGATGCGAAATTTAATCACATATAACATCAAATATTGTTATCTGGTGGTATTGGTTTTGAATTTTGATCAACCGTGATGGGATTTCCTGTGGTCTGCGGATATCACCAGCATGAAAATGAGGCGAAATTTTTGTGGCCATAAAAAAAGGGGATAAAAGAATTGCATATTCATTACTGTTTGAATTAAGTATATTGTACGTATCGATCATGGAGAATTATTGTTAGGAAGCATACAGTTCCTTTTCCCTTTTCACGTTTTAGAAATCTGCACTTTTCAGTACGTTTCATGCCAAAGATAATTACACGTTACCTAACCAATAATTATTCATTACTATAATTAGTATACGGTAAGTCAACTTCGATCACCGAAAAAGTGACCTTCCTATAACTTTTCAAACGAGGAATCACTAATTTTTTTTAGATTAAATGGTCATTTTATCAGCTTTATTTAACAAAAAAATAGCCTAGATATCTTCGTATGCACGGAAGTTTTTTAAATTTCATGTGCGTGAGAAATCGCGTTTAAAATTCAACTTCTGTACTTTTTCACAATTTTCACTTTGGGGTTTCCTGTCAATACATACCTTGAAATTAATACTAACGGGTTTGAGCCGATCCGACCTTTATGGGATACACTTTTCTCTGATTTATTCCCATCCTGAGATTTTTTTCTTTTTCACATCAGTTCAATTCTGCGATTTTTTGTCATCAATGTGCGGTGATCAGCAGCCAGTGCATTCTGACAATTGTGGCTACCATTTGGTCAATTAATAATAATAATAATAATAATAGTAATATTTTATTCCAGCATACACGAGTATATAGAGATGCAGTTGCATCTGTTTAGATTCGATAAGATTAGAATTAGCTTATTAGAATTAGATTAGCTTAGATTAGAATTTTTTCTTGCACTATGGTTCAAAATACACGAAGAAGCTGAAGTTGGTGGAATTTAAAAAAAACCGCTAATCTTCTGTTTTTAACTTTGCAGGGTGACACGCTCGATTAATCTAATCCAAAAGCCCTGAAATTTGAATAAAAAAAAGTTGTTTCAATATACTAAAAATTATTATTTCCATTACTATTATTGTTTTCCAAATAGAAAACGTAGTTTACACTGCTTTCATCTTCCGGCAGATATTCATCGCGTTCTCTAATTTCGGCCAGACCCGTCGTTACACGAGCTATTGGTTTCCTATTATTATCTATTAATAAAACTTCGAGCTCCCTGGGGCTTCCTGGATTATAGGAAGGGGCGCGTCCCTCGGGACCGCGAAGTATGTGTGGGGCATGGACTCTAGTGTGGCGGGGCACACATTGGAAAATAGATTTCGCTTCTAGTCCTTGTGGTTCTCGGTATGCCGGGAATTTCTATGTAAACATTTCGTAGTATACGTATACACGTATATGTATCTACCTATACAAGCACTGTCACGCAATTTTCTCAACAGTTTCACTTCGTGGAAATCAAATCATACATATATGTATATGTAGGTAGGTACTAGCAATAAAACCTTTTTGCTACAATAACACCGCGATCAACGACCACCGATGTCAGATACAAACACTGAAATGTAGTGATGATCCTCTTCGTCAATGAGCGTTACTTAATTCCTCCACAATGCCACACTCTGTCCAACATATTGAGAATCGGTCATGATCACGGATCCAGCACAACTTTTACTAGCAAAGAAAGGAAGACAACCTCAAAAAACTCAAGACGAACAGATAATTTCTCGAGGAACCAGCTCCCGGTTTGCACCATGTTGAAAAAATGTCGATTGGTGAGCAAAAAGTTTTATCAAAAGAAGAAGAATCGATTTCAAAACTTAATCAGATCTAAGTTAGGTCGAATTGTATGAATAGAAAAAAAATTTATCGAAATCCGTCCGCCAGATATCATCGTTTGAATCAAAATGACAAAATTCAGTTTTTGCAATATAACTCAAAAACTGCTGCATCGATCAAGTTCGAAATTACATCAATTCTATGATACGTAAGATCGCATCGATTGATCTGACCAGAATCAAAATCCATTCATTAGTTCTCAAGATATCGTCCAACGAAAAACTGACTACACGTCTAAAAGTGGATGGAGGTCATTTTGTGGTCCACAATTAATTTTTATTCCTGTAGTCTCACCCAAGCAGCGCAAAACACTCTGCGATTTATATTAGTCCCTGTATCGATTAACATAAATCGCAGAGTGTTTTGTGCTACTTGGGTTAAGTGTCTATCCATATTTTTGTTCGATCCAAACATATAATATGATTTAATCACAGAAACTAGGGCTTAAAGTTTCCGTTAGACTCTGAGAAGTGATCAGCATTATGTATTTGGGATGTTTTGCCAACAGATGCGTCCTTTTTATATTCAGTACCGGTCTGATGATCAGCGATAAGGATTCTATGATGAAAGGGTGGTTGGTGCCAGACATAAGATCATTAGTCCGTTTATCTATATTATGAAAGTTTTTCCCCGGATCATTACCTCAGCACAGGTGCACGGGTTAGGGGTAAGGGTTGATCCCGGGAGTTTTGGGATCTATTTCGGCGCATCAAAACGGTCCTAGCCTGGCAACAAAGGACTGAGGCCCCCTGCAGGGTGGCGAATAATAACCGAGTACTACTCAGCATTCATTCCCCCATCGTGCTAATTGCCCTGCTAAATGGACGCCCGTCCTTTTGACGATTGGCGATCTAATCAGCCAGTTAGCTTCGCAATGAAATTATCTAATTAGTCCGAACACTTTGTTGTACAAAGTCTGCACTACATAGCTGGAATTAAAGGGCATTGGGGGTTTCCAATCGGCACTCTTCATCAAGGTAATTTTCAGGGTAATTCCAGTGTACATAATGTAGTCGATACTTGTGATCTGTGCGCTGTTTTACTTCATCATAATAGGCAAATGATATTCTGACACATTTCAGGCTTGACTGACTTGACTCGATCATAAGAATAACACGAATTGTGATTATTTCTAAGAGCACCATGTTTCCGTTACTAAATCATTACTGCAACAGTTGGTGCTGGAATAACAACAAAAGTGTTTACGAGATATTCCAAGTTGCATTCGTAGTGCTACTAAAATCACAATGAAGCATCCAGGTGGAATGCACAAAGTTTTATTGTAGTAATATCACTGTCATTATTGCCGTAAACGTTAATCTTCTTTCAAACTCTATTCACAGTCACAACATAAAATAGTTTTACATTTCTTAGTCATATTACGTATGCACGCACAATATTTTAATACGGCAACAACTGATCGACAAGATCTTTTACAGTTTAAGCTGTATTATTTTGTATCAGTGTTAAATTTTACATTAGATCGTTAATGCATTGCTACATAGTGTAATTAGTTGTCTTTGACACGGATGTTTTCGACAAGCTATAACCCGGAAAGCATAGAACTTAAAGTTGTCTATCAGATGTCATTCGGATGTCTAATGCGTCAATTTTTGTTATCTAAAACTAGATTGGGTTCAAAAAGACGAGTTATGGATAAAACTTAACCCTGACATGACAAAAACTGACACATTGAATATCTGTAAAAGACGATCGATACGAAACTTTTAGTTTTGTGTTGTCTGAGAGGTTGACTGTAACATATAGGTTTTTTTCGATATTCATTGTGTAGTAATTATGACTAACACTACTGTCACTCTATTTATTGCAACATAAAGAAATATTTTCAACACAGCGATAGCTGTAAGAAAATCTCCATCGTCGTATTTCATACCTAGCATCATTTTTTCATATGATACCTCATCATTTGTTTCTGTTATTAACTTTGCCAACGTGTCGTATCATTATTTGTGCCGAGGGATTATTCACTCGGGCTCTTGGTGTAGAAATGATTTCATGACTTCGGGTGATTTTTAATGATTTTAAACGATTTCAGGCAAATACAAATACTTGGGTGTGATTTCTAAGATTTCGTATGACTTCATGCGATTTCGTGCAATTACACACGATCTCATATTGATCTCAGAATGATTTCTTCGTACATACTATTATACTGAACTTCACATGAATTTCGACTCATTTAGACAACCACCACCGTATTTCAGGCGTCGTAGATGATTGCTGACGATTTTGAATAAACCTATAGGAATTCATGTGAATACAATAAGATCTCAACTGATCTCAACTGATTTCCAAATGAAACTATGAGCGATATTAAGTAATTTGAAAGTGATTACAAATGATTTCGTCATTATTTCCAGTGAATCCCGTCTAATTCCAATCGATTTCATTTGATTCCAGCCGATTCATAATCTGATTTCAGTTGATGTCAGCTGATTTTATAATTTCGACTGATTTCAGCCAATTTCGAGTGACTACTTATACAATGTCAAATGATCTCACTCCGATTTTAAAAGACTTCCAACTGATTTAAAACAAGAGTATACGGTTCATTTCAGGAGTGAATAACCCTTCAATTTATGCAATTCGTGTTTTCATCGTCTAATTGAGTTACCTAAAACCGAGAATACTCAAACTGTCTACATCTGCTTCTATGTGTTCTGCACCAGACACGGAAGTTCGCGGCTTGGCCCGCTGACACAGTGAACGGTAGAGCGTCGCAGCTTACGGAAGCTCAGTGTTGTTATAATGGGATCCGGCTAAGCGCAAGCCGATTTCAACTCTTCGTCTGCTTCTCCCGCCGCCATGCAATCCACACGGGACCAGGTCAGGTTCAAGGTCAATGTCGCAGAGATTTCCACGCGATCAAGTACAACTGTTATTGCACGTATGTGCAGTTTCGTTCACCGCCACGTTATCATTTCAATCATTATTATTCTTGTTTATTTGATTTTTTAATCATTCTCCGCACCAACTAAAAAGAAAAACGCCGGTTTTCGATGCCGTTTTTGAGCAAATTGTTACCACGTTGAAAAAAGTTCAGCGTAATGACTGCGACGGCCAAGAGTCAAAAGAAAAAGAAAAAAGACAAAAAGGAAAAAATTGTCGCGTGAATAGTTTCGGTCTGCTCGGATTGCCAATTCCGGTAACAAAGCGGGCTGATCAAAGCGCCAAGTCGATCTGGCTAAATGGATTTCGGTCTCAATTTTTCCCGATTGCTTAATAATTTAAAAGCGGGCGACTTAACCGGGCCGAATCGAATAACGCGGTGAGCGCAAGGTCGAGACGGCGTTAACAATTCGATTGAAAAATCAAATTTAACGGAGGGTGCTGACACTCCGCGATCCTCCCTCGTCTTCTCTTTGATCTTAAAGCTTCGTTTTATAGAATCGCGATTCGCGGTGACACAAAAAAACCCGGAATCACCTATACCTATATGTATATAATTTTTTTTGCATTTCTACTATTCTCGTCTCTATTTCGAATCTATTTCATTCGCGCAATATATGTAGTTCACCGAGTTTAGCTTCTCACATTCTTTGACCGTGTTACTAATTCTTCACTTAAGAAGTTAAATTCATGCCGACTAATAAATTTATAATAGCATTTTGCAGTCCAAATAGATTTAGCAAAAACACTTGGAGTTTTTATTCAAAATGAAAAGACTGTTTTTTTCTGTTGTATTTGCTCATGAACACAAAATTCAGGGGCTGAGTTGGAGTTTCGAATTTTAGATGTTCTGAACAGTCGAAATTCCAAATTTTAATATTACCGACTCTTCGAAAGTCTGCATAGTCGATTGCAAAAACGTCAAATCAAAAAAATCCTAATGTTTGAAATTCCAAGGGCTAAGGATCTGAAAGATCAAAAATTCGAAATTTAAAATTTTACGCATAGAGTGTCATGCTCCCAATTCAACTTTCGGATTCTTGGACTTCCGGATCGTTTTTGTTTTTTTTTTTTTTCTTATTTTACACATTCTAAGAATCATCTCTGTCCCTGCCACATAAAATGATGTCCAGAAACATTAAATCTAATCCTTTCTGGAGATATATGTAATTTCAAAATCGATACAGCATGCAATCAGAGGCGTATATAGGTAAGGGGGTACACACACCTTATAGATAATTTTTTTTAAATCAATCCTACGCTTCGAGGAAATACTTCAACGACTCAGTTTCTTTGTCACAGTCGATTAGTACCATTTTGATCCATAATTCATGATTTTTTTTTAGATTTGATGTACTTTGGTGAACATAGATTTAGTCTACCGAAGAAAAAGTAGTTGTTGCAGGGTGCAGGCCGTATCAAATATCGAAACGTCTGCAAATTTAAAGAGAATATTCTACATTCATGTAATTTCGGACCAAATTAATAATGTATAGGTATACGATCTGAATTCTATTGTTGTGAGCATCTGAAACATTTTTATCAATCCTTCAAAAAAAAAAAAAAATGTGTTAAAATCAAAAATTGTCATGTCTAAATATTAAATTCATGAAATATTATTAGTTTGGTTTGAAATTACATCAATGTAGAGTATTCCATCCAAATTTGAAAGAGTTTTGATGACGACTTTTTTTTCGGTAGACTATATCTACATTCAACGAAGTGTATATAACATTTTGAAAAAAATCATATGTGTCCAACTAGTACCAATTAACTGTGAGAAAATTGTTGCAATAAAGTGTTTCCTCAAGGCGTGGCAGTGATTTGAGAATAGAATTATTTTCGCGGTGTTTGCAAGGTTCGAGTGTGATAACCCAAGTTCAATAATTCGGTTATTCCCAAGCGTCGCGACGTTACCGCTGCATTGCACCGTATATAAACCCACGTGTGTTTCTAACTTGAGCGGAAGTCGTTGGTCCATTTTTTAGGATTACGTAGAGCCGCGTCGAATAGCCAGATCCAGGTTGGGGTATCGCGGGGAAAACAGGGTAGAAGGGATGGAAATGTTTGGATAGAGGGATGCGAACAATGCGCTCGCGCGCCCCTTGACTTCCTGGCGGGGTTCTCTGATCTCGGTGCGGTTCCACGGTTGAAAAATATCTTCAGATCGTACAAATATGGACCAAAAAAATATTCAAAAAATACCAACAATTAGGTAAGGCGAATAAAAAATGCTGGAATTAATTGGCCCTCTCAACGATCTAATCGTAAAGAAAAAAAAAAAGACCCCGGTCAAAACGATCCTGAAAACGATCGTACCTACTTGACGTTATTATATTGCTTATAGATCGTTATCGATCGAGCAGAAAAGTTCTTTATTATGCGCAGACTCTTCTTTTTTAGATTTTATGGTTCCACTGCGCAGTCAGAAGCACAAAAAATTTGTTGTTATTGTTGTATTGTGTATCTCCGTTGTTGAGGAGAACCTGAAGTACAAGTATTCAAGGCATCCCGACGGAAGAGATCTCGATAAAGAAAAAAAAAAAAAAAGAAAAGGGCCAAAAAAAATATAAGAAAAAAAAACGCCAACGTGGAAAGAGGGTGAGGATGCGGGGGTGAGGGTGGGGGCGGCTCCGTGAGGAGCTGCAGAGTGGATCGCTCGACTAGGGACCGGCGAACGTACAGCATGGCATGGCAAGAGGAAAGAGAGGGACGGATGGTACCGTGGTCCTATAAATAATTAGCGAGCCTCCGCCGCACTCCGGTCGACGGTCTGCGCCAGGCGGGCATAAGCGGCTTAACTCTCCCCATCATCCCCTTCGCGGGCGGTGGTATACGCACTGCGCGTTACGTTTTACCTTATACGTTATACGTTATACGTTATACGTACTACGTAACCATACTACGTGGCTACGCGTTTTAACAGCGCTCCGTGTGGAACGCACGCGCGCGTGGAAGGCAGGTCGCTAATTGATTTCGGTCGGGTGGCATGGCAGTCGCGCTCCCTCTCGTTTACAGGGTTTCTCACTGGAATTTTGTATCGACCATCGCGATGCTACGTCGTGCAGGGGTGAAGCTAGATGAGGTGTTTATTTTTTTTTTTTTGGATTTTTGATTTTTTCACGTCGATGTGTGCAAGGGATGGACTTTTAAATATTCGCATACCGGTTTTGTTTTTTACGAGTACGAAATACTCCATTTTTTATTTCAATTTTTTTATTTTGTTTTTTCAAATTTCCGAACCATTTATTTTAGATTTCTTCACGGCAGAGGTTTCTTTCAGCCCTTATTCATACGCACAAAAAATCTGGGATCCGAAAAAAATTCATTAACTAAAGGGTATAAAATTTCAACAAAAGTTTTCAATTTTCTGACATATTTTCCTTATTTTCATTTGAATTTGTAAAAAGGTTTTCTTTAACAATAATATCGGAGACTCGTTTTCTTAACGTATTTACAGTGAAATTAGAAGTTTGTATTTTGACAACATATAATTGAAAGAAAACTTCAAATCAATCAATTCTAAAAACTAAATTTTTTGTGTTTTTGTCAATTCGAAAATCTCCATTCACTGCAGTTTTCATTGTGAATTTATGAAATTTTCAGGGCACACAGTTCACTACATACAAACGCAATGAATTCACACGTCAGGCTATTCAAATTGAATGAAGAATTACGAATTGTAGAACAAGTAATTGAAATAGGTATTTTTTTTTTTTGATCTTTTTTTTCTTTTGATATTATGACCTAACATTGAGTTTAAAAATTAAAGCATTGTATAGCTAATTACAAAAATTGACGTGGTTTGTAGCTGATGTATCCTACAAAAATATTTCCATTATTGCAACATCAGTGAAAAATAATTTTAGCATAGCCTAGACTTTGCAGAATTTCTTTCAGTATCTCCTACCTTTGAAAATTCGATCGCAAGATATAGCGATAGTATCGAAATTGTAAAGTATAGAGTTCTTAGATACGAATTAGGAAACGAGCTCGGCAAACTGTAGAGACGAGTTCTTCATTGAATTGAGATTTTTTTATTTTTACAGAAAATAATACGTGGAATAACTGTATAGAAGAATTAAATCCATTGCCCTTAATTCGGGTTTTCGATTTTCGAATTTACACCAATCAAAGTATGATTTTTGTTTTCAGAATTTTGATCGCCTGAAATTATTTCAAATACGTAATTATTATATAATAATTAAGCAGCATCAAGACTTTAAGAAAAATTATTTATAATTTCGTGTAAGAGATCAAATTCTGTTTTTCTACATCACGACGCATTGTATAAGGTAATATGAAAATAGTCTCGGCTCGCTAAAATAATTTATTTTTAATTACGATAAATGATCCAGACGAAATTAAACAATATTGTAAGATATTGACACAAAAGTATCGATACGCTGACAAAACAACCGTGATTCGCAAAAGTTCGATTTCTCAGCGGAAAATTAACCCACAGAGTTTAAAAAAAAGGAAAAAAAAAAACTAAAATTTGAAGAGGAAAATAGCTCTCACTCGAAAGTTTGCCAAAAAAAAAATCAAACTTACATTGGGGAAAACATTAGTGTCATATTTTGTTGTTTGCAGTTCTCGATCCAACATTTTTCCAAGTCAAAAAAAAAGATGTTAGTTTCAAATGGTATACAATCTACACAGAATGCCCCCGTAGATGATGAAAACATTATTCTTAAATAATAGCATCGATGCCCACTAATTTCTCTCAATTACAAATTCTTTTTTTTTTCTATTCTGCAAAACGGTATAATTAAACAATGAAATTAAATAACGAAACATTTCCCAAAAGCATAACAAAATTGTACAATTTTTAAATCGAAAATTTTTCCCAATCTACTGGAGAGGCCTAGGGTTGAGATAGAAAACTGAAATGTCAAAAGATGTTTTTTTTATTTTAGTCATTTAGAAAGGATTTTTCGGGGATGGTCACCAGAAACTTCATCATATAAAAATGACTATTTCTATTGAATAGAAGAAAAATTGATACTAAAACTTGTTGCTGATCTTGAATTCTGGAAAAATTTTGAAATAAAACTGCGACGCAGGTTTCTTGATTCTGACGAAATTTTGAAAAATGTTCAACCGGTACAAAAACGCGTTAAAAATTGTTTAACTGCGGGTCCAAATGGTGGAAAATCGAATGCAAACACGTGCGCATTTGGCGTATGTACGCGGATTTCAACGCAAAGTGGCTGAAGTGCAATACTTATCTACCCATATATTACCGCCGGAAACAATTGACTTACAAATCTAGCGCGCTGCAGGCAAACAGCGCGCACACCCGAGCGCTGCAGGATCGGCTTAGCGCGCTCGGTCGAAGGTTTCGATATGCAGATCGACACCACGCGCTATGCTAACTGGGTCGCGCCTGCGCCACGTGGCAGCTGCAGGGGTTCCCCCGTTTGATTACCCAGGATTAACTCCCAATTGCCGATGTACCCACTGGCTTTACCAGTCAACTGCCCTTGTTGGAGACTACTAACTCATTTTTACTGATTAGATTCCAGCGAAAGTTACACAACACTGCAGGCTACAAGGCGAATCAATCCAAGTTGCATGGTAAATGTAACTGTGGAAGTTTGATTTTAGCACAAGAAACCACGTTTGTATATTTATATATAGAAATTGGATTTGACACTCGATCATGGACGTTTCATTCCAAACATTTTGTTGAAGCTACTTTTCTCACGCATGTTTCACAGCATTGAAGTAAACACACGAATGGTCTTACTTCTTACGGTTCCACATTTTGTACATGGACTCGAATACTGCTAACCATAATAGCTACTTCCGTGCAAAGCATATCCCATTACTAATCCCTCAACATCGTAAGTGATATTATACGACCTTGCGGCATTGCAAAACCATTGTACAATCATTGGAAAACTATTGCACAACCATTGGAAAATCAAGAGGTTGTATAGTGTTGTTTGTTTTTTTTTCTATCCAAGCAGAGAACATAAAAATACCCTCAGCAGTGTGGAAGTTTAATAATTGATCAATTAAAGACAGAAGGCGGTAAGTACCGGCAGATCCGACCTTTCGGATTTCACCTCTTTTCAATTCATGAAGACTAGATGACTCCATAGAGTCATATTTGTCAAATCATTATTTCAACATCGATAACTTAATTTTTAATAATTTTTCGGATATGACATTTGGGCTTAACGAAATGCAAAATTTTGATAATTTATAGCCAGTAGGTCACATCTGCGGACACATAGGACCTTTTGCATTTAGGTTCTCAATTTTATAATTTTACGTGATTTTTGGGCCTTCGTCTTATTTTAGGCGATTGAGAATTTAAAAACCAAATTATATGGTTTTTTGATTTTCAGATCACGGTTTTTTTCAGTTACGATTGTAAAATGTGGCAGCCTATTGTTAAAAAAATTTTTTAAGATTGTAAAAAAAGCTAATTTTTCTGAACACCCCTAACATGCTTGCGTGGCAGTGTGAGTGGAACACCGAAGAGGCGAGCAAGATATAAAGTGAATCTCGGGTTTCCAGCAGTCTCTGGGGTCGATGGAAATTCTACACCGAAGGACGCCGTCAGCGGGTGGCCCACGTGGCGGCTCGTCTAACCTGGCCCATCCAGCAGTACATATAACCAAGCCTAACCCAACTCGTGCATTAATGGCCTCGTAATAGCCTATTTGTGATCGCTAATAGCGTATTCCCTTCCCCTGGGGAAATCTACGTGGGTACCTACTTCCAACACAGCTTTTCGGACGGCTCCTTTTGCCAACTGATAAAAGACCCCCCACTATCATCCTATCCTATCCTATCCACCCTATCATGCTTTTTCGAGGTTTTCTCAGTCACAGCCTCTTCACATGTATGCGTCTGCGCACACGCGTGCGCGGGATATCTATTTCTGGTTGCGTTGGTGATGCCAGTCTTGGATTTCGTCCAATAAATATCTTTTCAGTGGTTTGTTTATTTTCAAAACGCAAGTCTTGTTTTCAGGACTTTATGAATCGAAGTATTCTTGTTTTTCGTAAGACAGACCCATCTTTTTTACCGTTTGATTGTATCAGTAATTGTTGCTCTATAAACCAGCATCTTGGTACATCCCCCCAATTTCGTTTTTCATTCCATTGGCTTGGTCACAAAATCATAGTAATTTTCTACAAGAAAGGAGCCATCATTTGTCTGTTGCGTTTATCTATTAAAGCAGCCACATACACGCAGAAAGTAAAATCACGAATGTTTTCACTGAGAATTTAGTCGGGAGCATCCACTGCCCAATTTTTCCTCCAGCGTAGTGTGGCCAGACTTCCAAGTCAGTACGGAAAAATATTGCTAGATTATTGAGCTGATGTTTATTACCTTCAGCAGTCAATACTTGGAACTTTAGAGGGTTGGTCACCTTTAACCATCTAAAAACAGGCCTTTTTTCAAACGTGTGTTGTAAAGCGATGAATACAGATAGAAAGATCTTTTTTCTTTTTAGTTTCAATTTTAATTTTCTCATCTTTATTTGTGACAAAAAATAGTCTGGATATCTTCATATACACCGCAGTTATTTAACAAAACGTGGAGTAGTCCATGGGCTGCTCCGTCTGCTGGTAAAAATCATTCCCGATAAGTGACTCGTCGGAAACACAAATTTAAAAGGGTTTTATAATCTGTAAGATAGTCTCTACGATGAGCAGGAAGCAGAATTTTGATAATCGAAAAAAAAACCATTTTGATCTTTGACATGAATTAATTCGCAGTACATGAATCAATTCGAATGCAGAAAAATTCAGAAAAAAAATTAAATAAAAATAAACGAGATTAGATTGAATTAACTCAGTTTAGGCGAAATTAACGGAAATTATTTCAAATTAATCGGAATTATTCGGAATTAACCTGGATTCGTGTCCGATTCACTCTGACTTCTGGAGGAATTGACAAATTAGTCTAATTCACCATGAGTCGGTTCAGGACTTTTGTGAAAAGTTCATAGTTGTACTAAAATAAAATTCGGTGAATTATCGCGACTTACCTTTAACTAACATGAATTATTCAGAATTTGTCTAGGATTAATGAATTAATTCGAATTAAACAAAATTATTTTGCATTGAGAGGAATTAACTCGAATTATAGTGAACTCATTTGAATTCAAATGAATTAATTCGAATTACAAGAATTAACTTAGTTGGAGAAGATTAATGAGAATTAATTCAAACTAAAAAATTGATGTGTCAATCTAGATTCGAGTGATTTTCCCCCTCGATTTTACCCTACTTTCACATAGAAAATATTTGTCATCTTATTTTTCCGCACTTATTTCGAAAATTCATATCCTATAGATCGCAAAGAATAGTTTTATGCATCGTTCCCTAAATGTTCATCAAAATCGTTTAAATGGTTTTCGAGAATTCATTTCCACTGACTTGCAAACCGTGATTCTTCAGAAATCGAGTTTAAAATTTGACGCTTGCACTTTTCCACAATTTTCACATCGGAGTTTGCTGTCAATTTATCCGTTGAAATTTATACTGACGGGTTTGAGTCGACACCGTTTTGATACAACACACCTTTCACTAACTTAATCCGATTCTAAGATTGTTTTTCTGTATCACTTCAGTTCAATTCTACGATCTTTTGCCGTCATTGCGTGGTGATCGGCAGCCTGCGCACTCTGAAAATTTTGGCCATCAATTAGTCAATTTTTAGAATTTTTTATTCAATTGAGGCTTAAGATTTGCCGAAAAGATAAAGCTATCGGAATATGCAAAGAACCAATGATCTTTTTTTTTCACCAAATTCAAAGGGTGACGTATCCTCTCAACGCCGGGATTAATAGTCTTCAATAATTCCATGCTTCAATACTTATGGTATTTTTTTTTCTCATAGTACATGATTAACCGTGTGACTTGAGTCGTTTTCTATTTCCTGTTAAACCTACGTGGATCGGAACTGTGCAGGTAAACTGCGTCACACGAGTTACACGTCCAAATAGACAAGCACAGGTTATGCGTGGACGCAGGTTAGTTACGGTCCATAGTGACAGGTAGCTGGTCACATCCCTTACATAAAAGTCTCCCACGTATCCGGCGGAACACAGGAGGCGCGGGAAGCGTGTGAGAGAAAGACGAGGCGAGATTCCTCCGGAAGAATGGACCCAGAAACTCATATTACTAGCACAATGGTGGGCAGGCAGGTAGCACTAAGGAGTGAGAAGCCTAGGGTCTTGCACCCTACGCCCGGTGCAAACCGGCACCGATTAAACACTCGTTAGCAGGTCAACTTTAGCCTTCAGCTCTAGGTCCCGTGCCGTTCAAAGTAACATAATAAATGTGAGAGCACCGGACACGTCAGCCCAAAAGAAACTCCCTTCCCATCTTACGCGATTTATTATACCTACTCATTCAGTCTTTGTCATTTGATATTTAATAAAATCGGGATCATCCTGCACACCTCAGTGAGGAACGGGATATTCTGAAAATGAAAAAACCCCATTGATACTGACTGAGTGCATTTGTCACAGGATATTTGTCTTACAATTAAATTCGTGTGCAGAGCTGTTAAATTCAACCGTACAAACTCGAGGAAAAGTCGAGGCATTCAGTGTCAACCGATATAGGCAGTGGACAAGGTGATTTCCATACTACCGATATTGGTTTAATTACATGACATACCTACTCATGGTACATTCTTTGATCAAACGTAAGACAACAGTCTGCAATAATGTCGAGATGTAGTTCGCGACCTTTTCTTCGCCAGTGTAAGGAGCTTTCAGATTTGCAGCTTATCGGCGAACGAATTCACACGGAATGAATTGGCGGAATGATTAGACCAAAACTTGAAATTAATTTTTTATATGACAAAAAAAAAAAAAAACGGATCCAATTCTAAAAAGCTACGAAAATGTCTGGAAAATGCATTAGTATTTCTAGAAATCTGACTTGTTTGACTTCATAGCCAGAATATACGGGATGATTCTCGTTGTGTCGCAGATATCAAGTTTTTCAGTAAAACACTTTTCCTTGGCTTGCAAGGATGTAGATTGAAAATTTTCACACTCTTTAGAATTAGACCATTCAACTTCATAGTACACAAATCATTTTGTAATTTTAGTAAACCTGTCCAGAAGACAAACAGTATAAAAAACCGATTCCCTACTTCGGAATATAATTTTTCTGTCAATCACAGATCATTTTTTCTTAGTCTTACTTGCTTCTGCAAGTATGTGCCTTTGTTTGAATTCGAATATTTAGAATAGTAGGTTTAGTGGGTATGATCAGAGGCTATATATGCTGGTGTACATTTTTAGCCTCATTTTACACTATCAAAATGATCGATCCAGTTCTGAATGTAAGGTAATTCTAATCTACCATAAGCAAAACCACGCAATGTCAGTAAAAGCGTGGACCCTTAACTCTTCCGACAGTCAGATGAGCCTTTCAATAAATTTTCCCACGAGTGTTTTTTATCAGTATTTGAAATACTCATGAAAGAAAAAAGTTTTTGCCATCTTAAGAGACATGGTCCATGTTTTTTGGGTGTAGTAGGCTGTTACAGCTCTCGCGACAATCGCATCGCTCTCGCGATCGATATCTTCCGGTCCCCGCGAGTATTACGATGCAGAATGTTCTGAATGGGCTCAAGATTGGGCCCGCCGCGGGGGCTCGCCAAGGAAGACTACCCCAGGCATTGTCTGGGATTTAAGTGAAATTAGGTACGTGCACATCGCAACGGAGCCTGACGATTCGACCGGGGATCTATGCGTTCATCTCGTCGTCCTCAACGATCATCTCTTCTCAGAGTAAAAGGGCCACAATGTCACGTTGATCATTGATCACTCTTCGTTGAGGATATAGAGCGCCTACTTGCAACTTCACTGAAGATGTCGAGTGATCGTGTCATCCCGATCTTCATGTGACTCAAGTCAAGTTGAAATCAAGATCTGGTCCCATTTATAGCCGTTGCTGATGATCCATTGCGTCGTTTCGTTTCTTCGAAATTTTCGAATACGGAGAAACGTACGTTCAGTTACGTCCTTGTGATTCTAGGTGGATGTTAGGTTGTATATTCCCAAAAGGGATCGTCGTTGCCGTTGGACACCTGTAGGTAGGCATAGATCGTTGTTGTGACTCGGCGTGCCCTGGAGTGGACCCAACGAAGATGACCGGCAAAATAAGGGTGTAAAAAATTCTAGGAGCGCCATCGTGACACGCCTGCGCATCGTTTTTATCCTGAATATACATTTTCTTTTTTTCATCTTATATTTTTCCTTTTTATACCTTCCCCATGATTTTATCTGCGCAGAGGACCCGATCAATCATAATCATTGCATCAATAAACACGACCATACGACGCATCCTTGGTACCCTTCTGTAGAAGCTGTATATGTATCTTCACTTCAAGAACCTAAAAGTAATCCTAAATTTATTACAGTTGTTTTATTTTATTTCTTGTACAATCAAGGATCAAATAATCAGAGCCTTCGTTTTTACATATGAAAATCCAGAGGGTGAAATTCTGATTAAAAAGATATATTCAAAATGGCTAAAAAATTGTGAGAGGATAGCCCTCGCAAATTTTTAGTCAGCAATCTAGTCGCATTTTCCAATATCATAACCCATATGTCTATCGATTCTAATTGACAGCGTGGCTGGCTCGGTCCGCTTGTGAATCCAGTCGTTTGTTTTTCAAGCTGTAAAACAACCGCGCGACTGCAGCCGTCCGCGCCCACGCCGGCGCATTGACTACGATTCTACCGCCCCGCTGCCCTCGCGGAGAAGAGTAAAATTTACCGAGGGCGTGGTCATCCTCAGCCGATCCTCCTGCCTTTAATTCAGTCCGAAGGTACACTCGCGATCATTTATTCTGTACAATATTCATATGTTTACCGATAATCGATCGCTTCACTCACAACCAATTGAATAGCAATAACGATACTAAGTTTTATCCGATTCTTGGTACAGCAATACATTACTTTAAACTCTATTAGATTAGGAGTTTTGCCTATTGTATTACGATTTGAGAAGCTACCTTTATGATTTTCATTACGTGTTCTCTACTATGTTTCTTTTTTTTTCTCTCTCTCTCTTTTCATCACTTCCGACGATTTTAAACCATATGTGTCCTCATACTTGTTTAGATTTCAAAAAACTTCAGTTATAATGTCAACTTAAGCTCTATCGACACTAATTTTCAGACTATTTTAGACTATTGCAGATAACTTCAAGCTAATTTAATAGCTATTTTAAACTTCTTAAGACTACACTGTGAGTTATTTGTAAATCGTAATAGCTCTGTTTCAGATCCTATTATCATACTTTACCTGTGATTTCTCAGACTGTTTAAGATTACTTTAGACTACAATAGACATAGCTTACGGCACTTTAGACTGTTGTGATCCACATGAGGTGGTTTTAGAATCGAAAAACTCTGATCAGATTTCGTAGATTTGTTCGAAATTAATTCTCAGACTGTTTCAGATCGTTTTGTACTGCTTCGGACTAATTCAGGCTATCTCAGACTGTTACAGTCTCCTTCCGATCATTTTAAACCTGACAGTTTCATATTTCGGTGATAAGTTCAGATGAGTTCTAACTCCTCAAATCATTTTACATGATACTCATTTTTCAGACTACTTCAGACTGCTTCAAACCTATTTCAGACTATTCACCAGAGTTATCAAAAATTTCAAAACCTCACTCCAGGCTTTGTCACCATATTGAAAGAGATTTTTTCGATTTCTGCGAATCATTTCAAACTATTTTGGATTAGGAAAAACTTTAGTACAGACGCTCTTGTTGTCTATCGCTATCATTGCACTGAATTCGAAAGCCGATTGACGGCACTAACTGAACGGCTATGAGACAGCCGTATGATTTGTGCCAAAAGAAAGCCCCTTGTCTTTCGTATTGGTATAAAAAAATCTGACTACCACAGTCTGTAGCTCCAAAGCCTAAGGATCATGGTTCAACCGGAGCAACTGCTTTCGTGTTAGCTGGGAGGTACCATAATACGCGCAACGAACGAACGAACGATCGATAGCGATGGCTTGCCGGTGCGTATCGTCCGAGGACTCGCGCGGCCGTTCGACCCCGGTGACTCCGTGACTCGGTGATTTACCCGGGCAAGGCTTGTGTAAGCAGCTTGTCTCAGTTTCAGATTTACTTCTCGTCAACGATCACCGAGAAAGCCTTTTACTCTCCACTTATACCGGAACAGTGGGGATACTGCAGTGTACGTACAGGGTGACTACTTCTCATCTCCCTACTTCAATGAACACATTCCCTGATTAGATTTTGAGCGACGTTCAAAAAGAAGAAAAAAAAAACAAAATGATCGTATATTGAAATAGATTGTTGAGGACTGGAATTTTTGTTCCGATGTTTTTGAGTTACATTCAACCTGATTTTACAGTAATCTGTTCATTTCCTCAGCAACCCTTTTGTTGAAAAAATTTTTCTTGATTTATGACGGTCATGTTGATCGTCCTCGTCGATTGAAATACGGGACACCCTATATATGTATACACAAAAAGAGAGAGAGAGAGAGTGAATGGGGGGCCGAAGCGACTGAAGGTTATTTGCAGTGGCTGCCTTTTTTCGCTGCTTTTTGTTCGAACAGTTTGTCGAACGGCTGAGCCTCGCTGATCTTCGAGCTGAACTACATTTGGTATAAAACGTAGTCGCGTGGTTCGTATTAGCTGGTTTCATATTTATTTTGGGCGGCGCATGACCATCCAACACTAACCCATACACTCATATGTTTCAACCTCTTTGACCAGCTAACGCGCGTTCGATGATCTTTCACGAACCACCAGCTACTCCGACTAACAAAGAACTTCGTCGATGCACAAAATGATATACTTTTTGAACTAAACTGTGTTTACATTGATTCAGAATACCGTCTTTTGCGAAATTACACTTTGGATGTAGTGGCTGAGCAATCCATTGTCCAAAATGAAAGCATAATGACGTACAAAGTACAGCGTTCGATAAAGTTGATTTCAACTTCTATACTTATACAGAGACAAAGATGACTTTGTGATTATTACGAAAGTGCAATTTTGATGGCAAGATTAATCTTCTCCATTTCTAGAATTCTGAGACTACAATCGTTGAGTTTGAATAGCCACGGAGCAGCATGTGTGTCTTTCTGTGTTCCGGACTTACAGCTTTAAAAAATGGCCTAACTCGATATTGCCAAATTCTGTGTGCTGCAAAGTGACTTGATGCTGATGAAAGTTTCTACGATCTTATGGTCATAAATGTGAAAATACTAATTCTGACATTGACACTCTTGGTAGCTACCGGTGTCAGAATATAGAGGGTTGCGATTGGATAGCGGGGCGTTGATCATCCGATCGTTTCCAGTCTCCAGTGTTCCAGTCAATAGCTGGCTAAATTGGCCGAGTCGGTGAATGGGTGCAAAGTATAACGCCAGTGTATGTAGGTTTATAGAAGCAAGCCGGTCTTAGCTACGCTAATAGCATAGTAATGCTGGCTGATCTTTTCGGAATCCTGTAAGAGCATTAGCCGCGCTCTGGCACGTGAGCAAATTAAAGTGCTTCGAGTATGTATAGGTGACTGTCACGTATAATGTGACATGTACCTTTATAGCTATACATACATACTCCGTGTTCCCACTCGTATCTAGCTCTCACGATACAGGGTGTCGCCACACAAATTACCTGACAGCGTTGGTGGTATGGGTCATAAGACGGAATCATTATTTCTCGAATATCTTTACGGACTTATTAGTGATTAAGAAAGAGAACCTCAGACAAAAATTGTAGTCTTTGATATAATAATCTTCTCCTATACTTTTGACTGTTCCAATTAGTCAAGCATAGCAAAAAAAAAAAACAAATTTGGGTGTCATTCGACGTCTGGTAAGATTCATCATCGTTTTTCATGGAATCCATGGGATTTATCGGAAAATCTCATGAGACATTAAAGATATGTAAGATCACGAGCTACAAATTTTGTTTCAGGACTATTTATCCAAGTACCATTGGTTCAGAGATAATTGAAGAGAACTACGGCTAGTGTTCGCGGGACATTTCGTCGTTCAAACACATAAATCGTGCTGAGATATTTCTTAGTGACTATTTCTACTAGAGTCGATCATATCTATTCTTTGTTCAACATGATCGAGGGGGTGTCAGGTAACAGTCAGAGTACGGACCTGCGTTCGAATCTGACCGCTGGTGTGTAGGCGGCATGGCAGCGCGTACGTAGGCGGTAAAGTACCAGGAAGCCTAACGAGTCTTCCATCTCTCTCGCTCTGTGACTTACTCGTAGCGTGATGTCGCTGTGCCCCCCGGGCGTATTTTCTCTCGGGCCAATGTTACCTGATGCGGACTGTACCGCGACACAGTTCTGCGCAGTTGCGCGCAGTTTTGATTGCGCGGTAGCACCAGAAGTTTAGAAGTGTGATTGGCTCCCCACCGTGAGCAGCGCAGGCGTAGGCCATGCCCTTTGCTACGCCCTGATCCAGGAGCCGACGCCGTTAGAGCCCCCACGCCCCAAACAACCCTCCGAAGAGAGCGTACCGTAACAAACTAAACTTCTCGTGAAAAGTTGAGCTGCTTCTACGCCCTACTGCTATTATAGCAGCTCTGTCTCTGGTCCGTTTGTCCGTCTGTCCGTGTGTTGTTCGCCCGTTCGCCCGTACGCGCGTTCGCCCGTACCTGGCTCATACGTAGCGCGGGGTAGGAGCCAGGATTAAGTAAAGCATCGGAATAAAGACTACCTGTACTTACACAGGTTTGATCATTATCTGAAATAATTTGCTGTGCAGGATCTACGATCGTCGACAGTTTTATTAACCTACGGTGAAGAAGGTTTTTTGTGATCGTGTGGAATCGTCGTACATTTCATAATTCGTTAAATCTCAAACTACACCGATATCACCTTGGGGTCAATCGTTCTTCACACGAGGGGTGCACGCGTCTTCCGCCCACCTGGATATTCCACGTCACAGGATTACCCAAGAGAATCACCTTCATCGGACTCTCAGCACCCTAAGAAGCTGTTCGACCACGGAGAAGAGTCGAAGGTTGGTGAGTAGTGATTTTTATCTGTCTGAAAATCCGACTTCAATCAATTTCTTTGAAAATTTATCAGGGTAAAAGATTGTCTCGAAATCATCTGTTTCGCGGTCTCGAAAACTCTGGTAACATTTACCCGTGACGAAATTCTTGTCTGATGAAAAGAAAAAAAAAAAAAAAAACTGTCAACTACGAAGTAGCTATACACTCTTAAGCAACAATTCGCACTAAAAAGTCCGATGACGGTGTTGTGTCGCACACTTTTTGATATAAATATATCTGCAGAGGGAGCTAGTCGAGTGGTTGTATCGACAGCTAATCTGTACGCGCAAGGAGGTTGTATATCCGTTCTCCGAGGACGACGTCCAGGTAGGCTCCCACAGCTTCCTGGTTGACGGCGAGAGACGACTGCGTCGCGGCAGCTCGCGCGCGAATTATGTGCTTGCAGCAGCGGAGCCGAGCAACGCGGAGGCAGGACTCGGCGCTATCCGGCAGAATAATCTGCTTACGGTAATCTTCTTGGATTGCCCCTGCTACGTTCCCTGCCTCTCCCTGCCGCCGTGCGGACGCAGTGGACAACCGGCCAAGGACTGGGCCTCCTTCCGTTTAGCCATCTAATATCCTAGATCACTCTGCATCGTCATATCATCACCGGAACCAGATGCGTTCATACTCAAAGGTACACATCTTCATGAACTGAATTTGGTGTGTAGATTCAATGCTTTGTGATATGCCACAAGAAGAAAGCATACCGATGGAAATATTGAGGATTTCATTATCCGAAGAATTTAATCAAAACCATGAAAACGGTGATCTCCAATCTTGGGAACAAAGGATTCATAAGTTTGGGATTCGGACAGTTTATGCTCATAAGATACGTGCTCACTACTAGCAGTGGACGATTTCTTCAGACGAGCAAAGCGCTGCAAGGCGCGATCCGATATCTCGCGTGGATGCTTTCGAAAAGAACATCGAGAAGGCTTTGCTAGACGTAACTAACCAGACCACCCAGTCCGCGAACGATACGAAACTACGTTCATGATCGTTTCATCCTCGTTCGTGTGCGAACAAAACCTTCTCAAAATTGGCTCCTTGGAATTACAAAGTCCTGTATACAGGACTCAGGACAAGAACGTAAGGATCCATATATATAGGTATAATATATATTAAACCAGGTGTGTGTGTGTGTATGTATGTATGTATGTATGTATATATATATATATATATATATATATATATATATATATATATATATATATATATATATATATATATATATATTATGTGCTGTATTATATACAACAGTACATACTGCCGTTTCCATGAGAATTAAGTTTTACGCTCAATGGATCCGCAACAACAGCGTAGTTTAAATTGCATTCAATTCCTGGAGGGAATAGAGAATTGTGAAGGGATTTCGGTAGAAGGGATGAAAATAGTTTATACGGTCTGTTAAAAATCTAGCTATTCCCTCGTCCGTCAGTCTGTCCGTCGGGCTGCCAGCGCGAAAAAAATAAGCTCGGGTATAAGTCTTAAGAATTGTATTGTACTCGTCATTGTGATATCATCAATGAATCAATTGACGTATGTCCGAAACTGGAATTATTGTTCACTCGTGTTTGCAAGAGAGAATTTTCAATCCCAATTATGTGGCTATACCCACTTAACTTCAGGGTGCTATAGTCTAAGACGATTCCTGTTTACTATTCTAGTCAGAACCACACCCTCTCTCAATTTTTCAGAATAATTGATGCACTTACTAGTTTAAGGGGACACTCTCTTCGATAGAAACTGAAAATTCACAAGGGCGATGTTCATTTTGCCATATTTGACCGTCAGTTTTTTCTCAGTCAAATTAATCCAGTCGGATACAAAAAATCCTTCACACAGGCACATTTCATAATTCTGCTTCAATATTTGGTTATCGATAAATTGCATATTGCAAAAACTTCACTATGAATATCGAACCATTTTGCTCCCAATGGTACACACTATAACATCGTCTTCAAAAACTGAGTATCTGTCCTGTTTACAAATTTATTTATACATATTGCATAGCTAGACTCCAAAATGTAGATACTAGCGATGTCGTACTTTGAGTGATCACCTTGTATACGCATACCTACACCTAGACCCACACCTACGCGCGATATAATACGGAGGCAGGGTAGCTTATACGGGCGCATGGTGCAGCTCGACTCCCTCAAGCATCCTCCAGTAACAATGCACTCGTGAGCAAACACTCTCGAAAACAATGCGAGGTCTACAGCCCTGCAAAAGTCCTCAGAGGCAATAGTACGTCTTACCAATCTACCTAGGGTATATATGGGTATTAATCGAAATGATAAATGCGAAACTGGGTAAAATACTTTGAAAACTACCGAATACTACGACTTAAATACTGATTTTTTATATTACGGGTAAAATTTTTTGATCATATGACACACTAGTTAAGGTTAAAATGTGTTTTGTGAAATCTCGTGAGCAGTAAGGCGTGATATCTTCGAGTTATAAAAGCTGAACGCAATAATAGAGATTTAAGACTCTTCAAGCCGGGTGGTCCAGATACACTCGACATACTCATTGGCAACAGGGAGTGTTTGCGGTGAATTCGCAACAGGGGTTCGACGGTTGAAAGTGGAATCGATTGATCGGCGAGGGGTACTCCTGCAATCGAAGCTCACGAAACCAACTTGGCGAAGGTCCAGGGCGGGGAGGAGACCCTCGAGAGGATTCTCGAGGGCCAATCCTCGAGGCCCGCCCTCGCGGCTGCTTGTAGCAAGTGCAAGAGGAGGACCAGAGAAAGAGAGAAAGAGAGAGAGTGAGAGCGAGTGAGTCGAGGGTTTGGTGGGTGAACTGCGACGCACAAAAATAAAGGGCCTCGCGCCTAGCTCGCCGATTTCACGGTTCCTGCACAAGAACCCTGAAGCACCACTTCCTGCCCGCGCGTTCCCTAATTCCTTCTGTCGAGTTTTTAATATAACCGCCAAGGCAAAGGCAAAGAGAACCACCCACTATCGTGGTACCACGAGTACCCGAAGAACAATACTTTATTAAAAGGGGCTATGGGATTTTCCGATTCATAGGTACCTGTATGTTATAGAAAACAAACCATGCGTGGTTTATTGCTCAATCTACGCCGTGCACCCGTAGGTGTACTCATCTGCATCTCTTATTCCACTACAGCTTATACCTACGACTAGACCCTTCATAACGTCACCCTTCGTCGAATTCACTCGGTAGTCGATCAGCAACAGAAATACTAGAAATCAACTCGATAATCTGTATTGTTCGAATCATAAAGCAGCTCTACTCCAAACATCATTTGTGGCCATTGTAGTGAGAATGTATCTACGAAACTTCGTATACACAAATCTCAGATTCGATATTTCACAGTCACATCTAAGGATTCAGTGGTATTCATTATGATATGTCAACCCAGCTGACATTTCGGTGCATCTTTGGCTAATAGGATTCACTGTTTAATATTTGAATTATCGGGGAAGGCAGAAGTGAGTGTCACACTCTGCCGTATCGATTACATCAGCTTGTTAATCAATTCTTACCCATCAGATCCCCTTACCAAACTATATTCGAACTTGCAGCGTACTCTGATAACATTTTACTGAGATGACATAGTTTTCATTTATGTATCTAACATACATGTCAAACCGACATGTGTGCTGTTAAATCATCGGATCATTCTTACAGAATGAGTGATACGGGATTCACATTTTGTTTTTTCAACCATATGATGAGAAAATCAATATGTGAAAACAGGTTGATGTATATTGATGTTGAAAGATTATTTGATATTTGCAGAGTAAGTATGGACTATTATTATATATCTACAAATATTTGTTTGGTGACGAAAAAAGAAGGAGTTCAAGAGTTACAGCCATCTCGCCAAACTACTGCAGTCTTTGCAAGACCAAACGGCGTGTGTAGTAGCTGGCACGCACGTTATCTGCAATCAAAGATTTTTCATTTGTCTTAATATAGATGACAATAGCTATCTTTTTTCGATCGGATTTTTGGACACGATTTACCGTTTTTTGATGACACCTAAAATATGAAGCGATTTTCGATAACAAAAAGAATCGACGATTTCGTTCAAATCATCTTATCTTTTGCACTTTTTCGAATTTTCGCAGTCCTGATCGATAACAAATAGGTATTGTCATCTATATTGAGACAATTTAAAAATTTTTGATTTCAAATAAGGTGCGTGTCCGCATCTACGCACATCGTTTGGTCCTGTGAGACTCGCAGTAGTTCGGTTAAATGGCTGTAACTCTTGATTGCCTTTTTCCCGTAACCAAGAAAATATCTGTAGATACATAATAGCATGTAATCACTCTGCAAATATCAAACAAATTCACTCATTACTTCGCTTGTAAAAAAATCTCAAAGATAAATCTGACCGAATGTAACCACTTTAAACGGTAACACACATATTAGTCATTGGCAAATTTCTGATAGATTTTCGATAAGTCATGAGTGTATCTCGGCATAAAGATTTCAGAACCGAAAAATACCAGGTACCAGTATTTAAATCCAGTACATTTGGTTGATTGAATGAAATCGATAAATTCGTGATATTTGGTCGGTAATCAATTTTATTGTACTTTTTCACAACAAAAAAATATAGCTAAAGCGAAATTGTCTCGGTAAGGCGATTTTAAGACTTTTGTACGAAGAAATATCCGAGTCTAAAATGCGATATTTGAATTAAAACATTTCCAGATATTCAATTTCTATACCTTATTTATTTTCACTTAAGATGTGGCATATTTACACGATATTTAAGGTGTCTATAATGATATCTAGTCAGACTATATCTGTTTTAGAATTAAGAGAAAAAATCTACGCAAATTCATTGAAATATCTTATTAGTCATGATTTTTTTTTCTTACTAATGTCAAGTAAAAAGATAAAGGAAGTAAATAAACTGCCGCTAAATATCTGGGAATAGCATTTTTGAAAAGTTTGACACCCAATATGCGAAAGTACTGAATCTACTGAGTATTATTGTGAAAGCCTCTCTTTCACACAACCTATTTTTTCTTGAGAATAGCAACAAGGACTAGTACTTGGATATCTGAACATGAAAAGGCCTGAAAATCACTTTATCGAGAAAATTTAGTCATCGTTGTGGTAATGATAAATATCATCGCACAGACCTCAGATTTTGCGTACGTTATACTTTTTGTAAAAATGTACATCAAATATCTGATATTCACATTTCTTTGAGCTGCTTTATCCTGGCATAAATCATTCAACATTATTTCGGATTGGTTTTTCGTGAAACAAATTCCAATCAAGTACCGCCAAGGAAAAAATCACGCCCTGGTGAATACTGATTCAAACGTAGTTTTTTTCTATTTTTAGTTACAATGTTACACGTTTCTTGAAAGTATTCGAATAAACAGAACGCGAGAGCTTTTATTTAGAAAGCTGGAGCAAAACTGAGAAGAGTTGCATCGATATGTTGTACAACGTGATAAAAACATATTGAGAAAATCTTGAATCATCAAACTTAAGCCCACGATTATTTTTGTGGATCAAGGATTTGCAGAACATCGAGAAACTGCTAACGTCAATATTCCATTCTGGTCATCTTTCTGAAGCCATATAGAAGCGCTAGGAGGCAACGCATCGATAGTTATAGGAGATGTATACTTGTTGAATGTACATACATTAATATTGGAATGCATTGAGTGTTGATCAAGACGCTGCGAATATAAATGAGACTTAATAACGTGATCTGAAACACATATGTGACATTTGAAATGTACAATTAGCAAAAGTCTGCATCACAGATGTGAGACATACCGTAAACTCTATGTGTCACACATTTTTTCATGTAGCTGTCCAAGCACCTGAAGTCTGACCGCATCATAAGCGAGTAAATTTTCTTGCCTCCTCCTCCTCCTCCTCCTCCTCTTCTGATGTCATGTACGAGCAGATGCACGATGGGCCAATACATGCGAGCTATGTGACGTCCGACGAAGATCCGTCCCGAGTGAATATCTATGTAGGAAAAATAGCGTTTCGACTGCGTAACCGGAGAGGATCAAGCCGGGATCAAGCGCGTCCGGGGGCGGCCCGGGCACGGGGTTCTGCATCCACCACGGCAAAGAGGAATCATGTTGCAGTCAGGGATTATCCTATGGCGGGCATCGCAGCTGCCATTCGTTCCGACGACAACCAACTGCCCGCGTGAGCGTCGCTCAAACGTTTCACGGATGCATCCAAAAGTCAAAAAATATTTCTAAAACTAACAAAAAAAAACCCTAAACACTCTTCATTATATTTCATCGGCCCATCATTTCATAAGGGTGGATTTCGCAATTCCAGGGTGGGACGTCCAAGTTGCTGACGTCTCTGTAGCACGGCGGACAACAGGGACCGGAAGTGGCGCTGGTGATGTGGCCGAACAGCCTCGGCGGGGGGACGGGTTGCACCGGGGGCGGGAGTGGCGCGGACCTAGGTGGACTAGCGTCCTCCACCGCCTCAGCAACCGACTTGTTTGGGCCAGCGGGTTTCGGGGCATCAGCGGCGGGGCCCTACGGTGGCCTAAAGACCAACCCATACGTCAGTTTGGGAATGCCTCCAATCGAGGCTCTGCATACCAGCATCGGCTACCCCGGTTGCACAACCGCCGGTGAGTCCTACTACTGTGAGTGCCGCATTTCAAATATACTATAATAGCATCTATACATTACTCTGTTGTGCATACGTACGGCTATTGTTCATTTGCCTGATAGCTGGTTATCAGTCTAGCAGGTAGCTGCCCTACGGAACTCGACCAATTATATATACATGTAGTCATCACCCTAGCCCTTATCCTGAACGGTCGTTAACAGCGATTAACTGATTTTATCTGATTGTCGTCAGCGTCGCATTAAGTGGGCACATGGATTCACATTAGTAATGGATCCCAGAAGTTTTTTATTTACTGTTTTTTGAGCTTGTTCCAAGCCGTCATCAAGGATCGATTCAATGAACAATTATAAGATTTTATACTATCACACTGACGGCCTTTTATCCGAGTTTTAATGATTAGCCGTCGGGTAACTGGATCAATTGTTATATAATTTTAAGAGTGTGATCGAGTCAGGCAACAGTTTATATTAGAAAAAACATTCTATTTGGTTATAATGTGAGACCTTTGCAGTCGATAATCAGGCTTATCTACGACTTACAGTCATTCATCATTCGTTTTTGAAGGTAACCCTCGAAAGCAGCGACGGGAACGAACAACGTTCACTAGAGCTCAGCTGGATGTACTGGAAGGTCTGTTTTCGAAGACGAGGTATCCGGACATCTTCATGCGTGAAGAAGTGGCGCTCAAGATCAACCTTCCCGAATCACGTGTGCAGGTTAATGTTCCACTTTTACAAAATGCATTTATACACATTAGAAATAATTTTTCGGAGAGACAAAGCCAAATCCTGAAACAACGTCAGCTGAACTGCCACTCCATTGATCAAACTATGAAGTTCGGCTATCGAAGTTCCGCAGTTTAATTGCTATGCTCTTGATATAGTCGTCAAGAGAAAGTCATCGACCCCACGTGACTATTTATCTTGCATTTTAAAAGCTGATGATGCGGGGTGCTTTAATAAAAGCAAACTTTACCAAATATAGTTGAATCCGGTACACTCTCCTGCATCACTTTGATATCCATCCTAAATAGACGATGGTTTAGAGAACGTAAACGAGTTAGGATTTATCGAAAGCCTGTTTAATGGGACGTCTAGCGTCCGATTTAAAACCGCAAAACTTTTGACTCGGAATTGCTTCTGGATTTCCAGGAGTGTAAGAGATATTTGCCTGGGGGGATTACAGCAAGACACCCCGTATAAATATATAGAGGCATCGCAGCCATGTGTGTACAACGGCACGTGGCACTCATCGATTCGCCATTCCCAGTCTCTGACGAGCTAACTCGATTATCCTGTTAGGTCGTGTTAGAAGAATACCAACCACGCGATGGTCAATAAGGGGCGAACAATCTTTGTCAACGTACAATTTTTGAGTCTCCTCCGTTCCTCGTTCAGCAGCAATACGTTTTCCACCTACTCGAATAAATTACCTGTTCTATTCATTGGTT
>OZ001259.1:29216554-29257759 GCA_963924015.1 Macrophya annulata | reverse complement strand
GGTAGCTCATGCCTACGGTACGTGCAGAAATCTATAGCACGATGGTCTCTGTTCGACTTCCACCATTAACACAAAGGCCAGGTGTAGGGAAGAGGTAAGGAGGTCCCTAGTCTCTCGGTCGCAACTGATGAGCGCACGATATGCAACGACACGAGCCCATCTATACTGCGCCTGGTCTCGGTACCCCTAAACACGTCAATCCGGCATCTGTAATTATCCAGCATCAGGAACAGGACGTTTTCCAACTCCTCTCAGTTCTCTGCAGTTCTTCCTGGCTTTTTTTAGCTTTTTCTTGCAGTTAATTATTACTCGTTCCAGTTGCTCATCATTTTTCAGGCTAATCGTTGAAGTTCTTCTTCAATACTCATAGAGCACAATCCCATATAACTTCTCATTAATCTTATGCCTGACTTTCGATTGTCTTCAAGCGTGAAATGACTAACAAATCACTAATATCCTTAGGCTTAGTCTAGACCACGTAATGTCTATATATGCAATGTGTATGTTGTGACTCACGACTGTCGAATGATTCGTACGCTGACAGTCTTACGTAAAAACGAGGAAATAGCGAAATATAAAATAGATTGCATTGGTGTATGTATCATCCGAAATTCTAGGGTATTACTCTCATTTTTTGAATTTCTATTACAAATTCATTCAGTTCACGATGAAACTGGAATCTGTATAGTTGAAAATTTGTTAAATGTGGATTTCATGGAATGATGAGTGCTGATTCTGACTGCGTTATGCTCAGCTGTTTTCCCCTCGTTTTAACTTACCTACCCTGTACACGGGGTAGAGGACGGAGTGTTGGGTAGCTTCGCGATAGTGGAAGAACGCCGAGGCCGTGTCGTCGTTCCCCAGCGACAGAAAATCCCGAGAAACCTAAGCTCACCTCCGCGTAACATTGATCGTACGGGGCTTCGCAGCGGCTCTCTGTCTGCGGTCCTGACAAAACCGACCCACGTTCTCAACTTTTATATAAAAATCTAAAACCAGACACAGTCATAGACTGCCAATCCAATCCGTAGTATGCTCTTTGAACGTTAAAGTATTAATAAGTTGTAGTAATAAGATTCTAAATATTATTCAGACCTCACTACAGACTGAATCGAGCTTTTGAATTCATTAACGCATCACTTCGTACAGCATATTTGTTTCGAAACAATTCGAAACTTGATTATCTCATTGTATATCCGGACGCATGTTTTCCATTCCTAGATTGACAATAAATAGTAACTCAAATGAGGTACCAAAATTTGAAAATTCAATGTCGAGTTGTTTTTCCAAAACAAAAGCACAACAACAAAACCAAAAGTCTTCTCAATTCGGAACGGAATTTTCTTAACGGTGATTTCAGTTCACAATATCCTAATAGGTATATTGAATTATTTTTTCAACAAGAGTGTCTGATCGATTTTGCTGGTCATTGTATGAAGCATTCCTAAACCTGTTCTGTTTCTGGAAGGGAAGTATAAAATTAGAAAAATATTCGGAAAAATATGAGAACTGAAAGCTGTTATTCTCAAGTTTCTATGTTCTGTAGTTTAAAAACAGAAATTCTGAAAACACACCATTATCTAGTTATTTCGAAGACTGAAACCCTTCTATTAAATGCAGTGAATGCGGAATCAAACAAACTAATTAAGCAACGATACTGCCTGTTCGAGGATCTCAATTTCTGATGTCTCGTTCATGAAATTTTATCTATCGATAATACTTCGAGGAAATTTTTTTATGATGAAGATGAATGACGATTAGTTTAAATTAAATAGTAAGATGAGGAAAATGGAAGAGATGAGTCTTGTACCACTACAGCATGATGATGAATTAATTAAAACGCTGTTTAGGTGTGGTTCAAAAACCGCAGGGCCAAATGCAGGCAACAACAAAAACAACAGCAACAACAACAGGAGAAAATACCCAGGTCGAAAAAACCCTCAGCTAATTCCGGCAACAATCCTCCCTCTGGTAAGAGCCCCTCGATAGCTGCCACTACGCCTGCCCCTGCCGCCGTGGTTCCAGCCACGACACCACTGTGAGTAAATATAGTTTTCATAGTTCTATAATCACACCCTATTCACAGGGTCCCGTCACCTATATGAATAACTGGATCGACGGAACTCGGAAAGACGGGACGGACCGCAGACAAATTTGTAACTAAAAGTGACTTTTTACCAATAGTTCCTCTAGATCTACTTGAAACAAAACTTAACGAAATTACAGAACAGATGGAAGTTAGTTGAAAACCATTCTGCTTTGATTGTCTGATTAAATGAGACCCCTGCATCAAATCACATCATTTATTTAATTACCTTCCAATCGAAATCATAGTTAGGAGTTACATTGCATTATTTTACAAAATACAAAAAGTCCTGTATGTCGATCCATTCGATGGTTTGGAAACATCAGAGATAAGCAAAAACAGATACCTACGTGGATCAGAAAGCACTGTGATTGGTCGCCCGGTTTCCGCCATAAGAACTTAACCTGAAAAATTTTATTATTTCTATGGAGTAGGTGATAAAAAAATCGAATCTGTTATCAAATTTATCATCATAGAGTAGTTTTATCATGTTGCCTCTTGATCAACCGATTCCTTGAAAGACTAGAAGAATGAAATTAGCCAAATACGAGTTGTAGTAACTTTCGTATCCAATCCGTTCCGTGTTTCCATATTCCGTCGATCTAGGCCTTCATGTGAATGCGCCGTGAACTCATTTCACTCCATCAATCAATAATGAAGAAAGCTGCTTTGCATTTCAGAAATGAAATTCAAAACATTTCTTGTGATTCATCCCAGTCATCTTCCTTACGGACATCAATTCTTGCTTGTAATTTCGCGTTGCAGAAGCGGAGGTACAAGCGGCTCCGCGGCTAGTTCACCAGCACTTTTGAGGGACTCACCTCAATACAAGCCTGCAGGGGGTGCCACTAGCCTACTATTAGCCGCGAGCACGACTCCGCCGAGTGTAAGTTACCATAGGAGTCTGATGACTTTGATTTAATCACTAATTCAAGCGGTTCTTCAAGTTATCGACAATTTTCTTTGTTTACGCTAGACTCAGATCAATAAATGTACAGTACCAAGTATCTACAGCTCAACCTACCTTATCCGTTTCTGATAAAATTATTTCGACTCTGTTGAGAATCATGAAATTATCAGTTTCGCGGGTTCCTTTGTACAGAGATAAAGAAGAAGAGATAAAAAAAAGAAGAATTGTGTCAAAAATGATAGATTGCCTGTATTGGATCGATTGTCTTGGAACTAGGAGATCAACAAATTCTGTAAAGTGGCCAAATATGTTTTTTGTGAACAGAATAGCCAAAATTTCAATACATAGCTAACTAAACTTTTCTCAGAATCAATCTTCGCCAACGTTGTATAAACTCCATTACCGATTTTGCACTTATCAGATTCTGAAAACGTTAAGGAATATTTTATGAACTAATTGCTTTGAATACATCGGAATTATTTTATTAATTTAATTTGGTTTCACTGTCCGTGGAAAAAATAGTTCTACGAATTTAAAAATTTTTTTTTTCTTTTTTTTTCGAAAATTAGAGCTCTTTGAAAGTTTTGATGAGAAATTTTAATTTTTTTGCGACATTGGATCCACAATTTTTCCACAAAACCACGAAAATCTAACATTTTAGTATAGAAACCTGTAACACATTTCAATTCCCCTAAAAATTTGTAGAAATTCGTAAGAGTGAAAATTTCTACTAAGAGTCTCACATACATTTCGTATTATACAGTGGTTATTCTTTCGAAAACTAACATAGGTTTGGACCGTGCATAGTCACCAATTATTCTGTAACTTTAGGAAAACGTCTTCTTCTCGATTTTTAAGACATGGTGTTAAAGTGAATATAAATTTCAAAACATACATTTTTTTTTGACAAGATTTTTAATTAAAAAAAATATCACCAATTTATTGTGCAAACTCAAGATATCGTTGAAAACCACGATATTTTGAAAAATAAAATTCATCTTGAAGAATCAGTCTGTCATTCAATATTATTTTTTGACAGTTTTATTTACTCCACGGAGTTTTTTTTTTAAATAATAACATGCAGAGTGAAATACAAATTATTTTTATTACAATGACTACAAGGTCGAACCTATGTTAGTTTTCGAAAAAATAACTGCTAGATGTATTATTTATCTAAAAGCTTCATGAAATCAAGATAAGTAAAACTTATACTAGAGATTTGTCAATGTTGAAAAATATCCTCGCGTTCTGACAACCGAAATCGAAGTTAATTTGTTGGAATAAGAATCATATTGGATGTAAAAGTGAAAAAGGGTATCAAGAAAACTTATCAGTAAGATCACCGCGTCTAATGTATTCACGCAAACAGAAGGCTAGTTCGATGATCAAAGGAGGACAAACCCAATATTTTTGACCATATTAGAAAACATTTTGAGATTCACCATAGATCTTGATCTCCATACGAATTGATATTTGATTAAATTTCTAATTACAGTTGGGGGGCACCGTGTATAGTAGTGGTGGAAGTAGCAGCAGTATCTGGAGTCCAGCCGTAACGGAAGGCGGTGGTGGTTTTCCCGGAGATCATCAAAGGCTAGCTTGGACCACGACTGCGAGTCAGCAGCAATGTTACCAAAACTACTCATCCTACTATACTAATATGGATTACCTGTCCCCAGCGCCACACCAACTGAACGTAGTGGTACGTGCATTTTTGGTCCCTTTTTGATTGTAAATTCCGAAAGATTTGCTTGCGGGTTTAACCACAATACTGATTACGTGACTTCAAGGCGTCGAGACTTCAAAAGACTTCGTGAATTCAAATGACTTCACATGACTACAAATGACTTCGCGTATAACCTAAAAATGATTTTGAATGACTTCACGTGACTTCAATTGATTTACTTGACTTGACAAGACTACGTAACTTCAAACGACTACATGACTTTACACAACTTGATAACTTCAACTCAATTTGCGTGACTTGAAGTGAATTGAAGTGAATTCAAGCAATTTCAAGTGACTTCACGCGACTTCAAGTGACTACATGTCTTCACATGACTAACATGACTTAAAGTGATTTCACGTGATTTCACATTACTATAACGTAACTTCGAAAGACTTCTAGTGATTTCATGTGACTTCAATGGAGCTCACGTGACTTTTCACGCGAGTTCACATAACTTCAAGTAACTTCTCAGAAAAACGTACATCTGACTTCAAAAGTGGTGAACCTATCGGATCTGCTTGTATTTTCTCGGCCGAAATTTTGTTGGTGTTTCATTTATCATTGAGTTTAAAAAAGTAAATAATTTTCAAACGAACTGTTCGTCTGTGCTTCTTCACAGGATGGCGGAGGCGGCGGACTAGACACTACCTGGAGCAAAACGAGGGACGAGAGTGCCTCGTCGTGGTTTTACAACAGCGCCGGTTGGGGAGACCGGAAGTGAATCTCGGTGATACAAGCCTAGATACATATCAACGACAATAGGAATTTCGGTATCCATAATCCAATCAAGAATGAGAGTTATTCAAAGTTTTCGAGAAACGTGGGCCACCCGGTATAATACGATCGCCATACAACGTTAATAAAGAACGTTACGTGAAATCGAATAGAAAACGCGCAACCGGGACGTAATTAAACATATCGCCAAATTAGAAAGCGTTCTTATCCGCTATGCGAGCAGCCTAGCGAACTTGTAAATCATATTTTGATTCATCACAAAGTGTCATTACGAAATAAATAAAGAGATCTTGATAACACATAGTGACAGATGTAACTCAAGGGCATAGCCAATAAAAAAAAATGCAAGAAAAGAAAGATATATATAAATATACATATATAAATGATAGATTAATGTACATACATATTATATAAATTATTATTATTATTATTATTATTATTATTATTATTATTATCATTATGATTATCATTACCATTATCATTATCATTATCATTATCATTATCATTATCATTATTATTATTATTATTATTATTATTATTATTATTATTATTATTATTATTATTATTATTATTATTTCTATTATTATTACTATTATTATTACTACTATTATTATTATTATTATTATTATTATTATTATTATTATTATTATTATTATTATTATTATTATTATTATTATTATTATTGTCATTATTATTATTAATATTATTACTATTTTTACTCCTATTATTATAATTATTATCATTATTATTATCGTCGTGAATGAAATAAGCGTAGTTAATTTAAATTTTTAAACCGAAATCCTCTTTGTAAAGTGATTATAGCTTTTATTAAGAAATTTCACATATATATATATATATATATATATATATATATATATATATATATATATATATATATATATATATATATATATATATATATATATATATATATATATATATATATATATATATATATATATATATGTGTGTATGTGTGTGTAGGTATAGAAAGTTAGCTCTCGTACCTATCGATCGTTATACTAATAATATTACCTTGACAAATAGTTTTCGACCAATTCAATGACCAAATTTTAATTCTTTTCTTTATTATTACCATTATTTACTTATTAATTGATTATTTTTTACTTATCACACACACAATATCGAGAGTCCTGATCTGTAATGCAAAATTGGCAGTTAAAAGATACGCGCACCATTCATCGATTCTACCATCATTCTGACAAGGCAAAAAATAATGAAATGAATAAATAAATATAAACGAATCATATATGTTATTAGAAAATGCTAGAAACCAATTAATTAATTTTTTTTTATTTTCATTTATTTCACCGTCAGTGATGATAGATCAAATGAGTCACCTAATATGTCTTAAGACGAGGGAAAAAATAATAGATACATAACACGGATTTTAAAAAAATACAAAAAAAACGCAAAAAAATTAACTAAAATTAAGAAAAAAAAAAAAAATTAAAAAAAAAAAAAGTATAGATATCATGTAAGTATGTGACTGTTTAGATTGTTAATAATAAATAATAATAATGATGGTGGCGATAAAAATAATAACTAGGTCATCAAGTGCATACAACGACGTACATATGTCATGACATGTATGAGATAATATATCAAATTTAAATTGTATTTGTTGTACTACACGTTCTATCGTTAAGTTTGCTATTTGTTGTTCATTCGTTAAATACTAAACATTATCTTCCCATATATTATTTGATAATTTCATTATCCGCTGCTATTTGCAAAGGCTCAATAATATCGAATATTTTCACTCCTATCAACTAATGGTAATATACAGATTACCGTTACTCAGTTACATGCTATCTCACCGAGGAGTAAGCTATCTTTAGTGCCTCAAATCAAGTATTATTACAGTAAAGTGTAAACTACCTACCCTCTGCCGGTAATACAAGGCTTGTCATGGTTCAATTTCAACCAAAAATTCGAATCGATTGAGTTCTGTTCTACCTCATCATATTATCAATCCGATGTAGAACACCTAAAAAGATATAGTATCGACCTAAAATTGGAAACTGCAGAGTCTTACCTTATTCCTTTACCATGCGATGGTAATGTAAGGCTCGCAATGCTCTCACGTTTTTTTTTTTTTTTTTGATATGGTCTGTTAGTGTACAAGGTCTTACTTTACCATATTATCCTTCGATGGTGATACAGAGTTAGTATCAACTAATGGTAATACACAGATTGTCGTGACCCTGTTATATGCTAAGGTCACTCCTTGGTGCCTCAAATCACGTATCAATTTAGCAGAGCTAAGGCTACCTTCTGCTGATATTTTTGGTGATTCAGTTTCAACCTTTAATCCAACCAAGATCCATCAACTTCTGTTCTTTCTAATCATTCCATCATCTGACAGTAATGCAGAACACTCAAAGAACTGCAATATCTACCTAAGATTGTGAGCTGCACAGTTGTGCCTAATACCGTTACCATTCGATGATAGAGTAGGGCTCGTGATGCATCTAAACCATCTTAGTACGATACGTAAATCTACAGAGTTCTACCCTATCATATTATCTTCTGACGATAACGCAAGGTTAATAGTGTCAGAAAATTGACTGATCATTCCGGGTATAAAAAATGTGTACTTTGTCAGGTTATCCAGAGACCGTTAACGGCGCAGCGCTCTTCGTTATCCTTGCTGGTTGTGGTTTGAAAATTTGATCACGAAGGTTAGCGCAGCGCGATTTGCGCAGAGGAATAAAGTGCATCGAACCGGTTACTCTCGCGGTCGAGCCACCAGACGGCGTTGTTTCGTTCTCTCGGCTTGGGGCGTCTAGTCGCAGTGCCGCGCGTCGTTTCGTCGGAGCCGGCCGGCTTGAAGTTTAAACCAGTGAATGTTAGTTTGGTATTTATCATTTGATCGTTGTAATAATGACAACTATGTGAAGCGATTTGATGGAAGATAAAAACGAAATAAATATTAAATTAAAAACTGAAAAAAACGGTTCTCCACGTTACCGTAATTATCAGTTATCATTAATTATCGATAACAGTGAACAATATGTGGTTTCGTCTGATTCTACTCTCAGTCTGCGTCCTGTGTAAGTAATTCTCTTCTTTTTCTCTCTCCCACTCACCCGCACGGTGGTAATTTTGCTCGCTCGCCCGCCACGCACGGTCGAACAAGGGATGAATCATGGTTCGCGTATACGTAACTACGAGAAAGAACCGGAGCCCGAGCCCGAGCCAGAGCCAGAGCCCGATCCAGAGCTCGAGCAAGAGACCTCCCTCCAAACTTGAAGTCCTGAAGTCCTGGTTGTAGCTACGTAGTTGAGCCTCGTTTTCCCGACTCCCTCGCCAATTAACGCTGCAGGAATATTTTTATGCTCCTTAATACGTATGTGCATTTACATATACACATACATAAATACATATGTATACACATGTTGCAATTCACACAGCTGGGTCTGTACTCGAGTTTTTTGCTTAATTGCAAGGTAATTCGCGGTGGTAACGTGTGGCAATTAGTTAATTGGTTGGTGGTGCTGCCGGTAGTCAGACGCCTTATCAAAAAAAAAGCAAGAAGAAAAAAAAAAATTAACAAAAATACAAAAATTATTTTTCACCGGACAGCGTCGCTTATCCACGGCTTGTACACCCGATGCTGGGGAACCAGAGTAATTAATAATTATGATACCAAGTGCAGAGGAGAGGAGTATGGTACCGTCGCGTCGCTCCTTTCACCGCTGAACCGAAGGACCTCGAGCATTTATTATAACCCGATGTCATTACATCCTACATGCGTGTTTAGAAAACGGATAACCACCCTTATTTATCAAATCATCATCCTTTCCATGTGTACATAACGTTTTATCACGGCTATCAACGCCGGTTCGTGAGTCATAACAATAAAGATTAAGGGCCACAAAGACCGAATTAATCCACAATCATATTTAGAGGCTCGTAACGCTTCCAACTAATTCCTCGTTTGAAATTCGATACTGTTTCACGCATTCGAGGTAGACACATATCAATGTTATCCCAGAAACAGCTCTATTTTTGCAATCTGAGCTATTCATTCACGATCTTATTCTAACGCTAATATCTGTTAGCCGATACGAGATTTATTCCCAAGATGTTCGACACCTCCTTCTGCTCGTAGCGACAACGATAACAACAACCACAGTAACGTTCTCTTAGTTCTTCCCAATGAACTACCTGAATGGTGCGAAGTATGATCACAAATTTTTGCACTCATTCATGTTTGAAAGGCGTTAAAAGATGGGAAAAGGTATATAAAATTCTAATCCTGATACGGTCCCGCCAATCAATGCCTTCTCGAGTTATGAAACACACATTAGATTTCAATTAGATTCGTTTCGGTCAAGGCTGTTGCTGAACAACAGTGACAATAACAATTGTTTTTTAGTCTTTATTTCAAATTTGTCTCAAGCGTTCAAGAAAATCATCATCGTGTATGAATAAAAAAATCGTTTCGGAGCCCTTTTAGTTATATGCGCGAGTTTCCATGGAATAAATTCATTCGCTATACTGCTGCATATAATATTCCAGAGTGTAAAAGCATACATATGCTCTTCGTCCGCTTTGTTCCATGTTCATATAAGGGCCAGTGTTTTACCGATCTGTTAACGTTAGCTGGGGTTGCGCGGAACGAAAAATTCCAAGGTATAGCCTTGCAGTGTATGTATGTATGTACCTACTACATATTCCTAGCTAAGAAACCGGTTGAACGATCCTCCGAGGCAGGCATAGCCTTCGCGCACATAGGGATAACCAAGCGATGTAGGTAAGTCCGCGTGCAAAAAGGAAGGGCCAACGGATCCGCATATTATATCCAGTATCCACCTAATATTGGAGAGGAGCAAGCGCCCTGTACGCTTCGCTGAGAAGGTAAAGATAGGTGGAAGCACAGCAGTGGGGTAGAATGCCCAGTACCGTCTTAAAGAAGTGCTTCTCACGAGGGGGAGTCGACTCACGATTTTTTCAACAAACTACACAGACTTACGTTGTGATTGCTAATCCATTCGGACCTCTGCCATCAGGATAGGCAATGTTTTATAAAACGGCAATTTCGATGGGTAATGAATAAGTGTTTATGCTGTCCGCAATATTTAAGGGAAAATCAGTAGAATCAATCCTAGTTTTTTAATTACATGAAACCTTGTTCTACATATCACTAAATCGATCAAAGAGCATATAACCATTTAAGATTCACGAAGAAGCAGAAGACGAAGGAAGAGGGAGAAAGCAAAATGATTTCTTTCTAACAAGAAGGAAGATGGATTTTTCATCGTTAATTATAATCTTCTCGACGAATTGGCATCAAAACGCTGTACACTTTACGGTGGAAAATTGGCAGACGGATTATTCTATTTCGCCAATCGGAAGAATGAATTGAGAATTTATTGTCGATGATGGTTTTTTGTCGCATGTACGTTAGGAAATTTATTCCTTGTTTGTTTACAATGCCTACAAGACTTGTCGAGACTTGATGCGGCACTGAGGCTGAGACAGGCTTCGACGGTACGGGGCGAGTATATATCCCTGCACTCGGGCAAGCCACTCACTACGCTATTCATCTTGGTTCGGTAGTCCTAATTACACGTCTCCGGTTACCGACGAGGGTTCAAGCCGTCTTCCTTTCAATGGCCCCACATTTTTTACATGTTTGGTACTAAAACCCTCTTTGTTCGTTGCGTGTACGCTATATAGCTCTTTGGAGTAAATTTTATATACACGTACTACAACGAGCATATACACCTATATCTATATCATTCATACATACATACATAGATATACGTTTAACATAAACGGGGAAAATAAGAAGAAGAATTGGTCAGTTTTTCAAGTGGCTATATTATATAAACTTACAAACGTTTATAAGCAGAGAAAAGGAAGGATTCTCTATGCTCATTTTAAATAATTGCAGAGTATCTTTTAACGATAATTAATCTCTTGTGAATGATTCCGTTTGAATATATATACATTCTTAACATTACAAATTACACATTTTTGTTGGCTGCTTTTTATTTCTTAATTTTTTTCAGTAGCAGGTACTTCAGAATTTCAATATCGTAGCACAATTCACGTGATTAAGTTCAAAACTTACGGAATCAAAATAACTACCTACTTCTTTTGAAGAAAGGTTTTGATTCGGTAAAAATAATCTTGACTTGGACTTATTCTATGCATTGTTATGGAATTGAGTTGCTCATTTTTATATCAGAGCAGGCTGCAGTTCAATAACTGACATATCCAATTGTCTTATAAAAAAATTGTAAAAAATTTCAAGACGTGTTCAGAAATCGCTTTCTTTCATGAATTATACGAATTTTAAAATCAGATTCAAGTTAATCTGAGAATCCGAACGGAAACTTCGTGAATTGGTTCAGAATCATTTATGAAAATTGATACAAATTTTCAGAGTTATTGTAACGATTGAAAAACGAAAAAGAAAAGCTCTGAAAAAAGTTTCAGGAAAATAGTGCAAACGAGTGTACACATAAACATTGGATAATTAATTTGAAACTATTACAAATATATTGTATAAAATTCAAAAACGAGAAAAAAAAAAACTATAAAGAATTGCAGAAAAAATTGGCGAACTGTTTTTCTCATTGTTTTCATAAATATTTGATGTAAATTCTTTTTCGAAATTTTTTTCAGTACGAATCTTTCAAATATCTCGTAAAGTCTCTGAATCGATTTTGCAGACTTTTGTCCTTTCCACCGTGCAATAATGATTTTTCAATATGAAAATTTTATTTTTTTGGGTTGAAATTCACCTCCTAATTAACCGAATCAAGAATTTCAAAGTCATATGTAGGCATAATGTATATTAGTAATCATCCGTGACATCAGCGTCACTTATCGTATTATTTCTCGAGTGAAAGCCTGATTAAATTTAAAATGTAACATTTTTTCTCCATGTGAATTCTATCGCACTTCAAACTTCGCATTTCCAACTTTAGTTCCGTTGGAAGAAGATGAAAAAAAAACAGAAAAATTGTAAAAACGTTAAACCTCCATCGAAGCACCTCGCGCGCTTGTGGAGAAAATAATTGGAGGAAAGCTGCCCGACTCCGTCGTCATTCGTTAACGCCGATGGTCCTCATCGTCGTCAATTCATTGAATCCTGGGAGCAGGCAGATTGAACGAGCAGAAAGAAATGACTTTCGTGATCCTGTGCTACTGGAGCGGAGTGTCAACCGAAGATAGAAGCTCAAGATCAAAGCGGTTTGCTATTCTCCAGAGCGAAACGTCTTCGTCGTGCATTAAGGCGTTGTTTTTTATTTTTCATTTTTTATTTTTTTTTGATTTACGTTCTTCCTAATCGTCACCATCACCCCGCAGTCACAACAATATCTCAAAGCCACCCCAAACCTTACCCACTTCCTCACCTTTAAGACAAAGCTATAAAACCGAGAATGCTTTTTCTCACCGCGGTGTATCTGGTCAGGAATTTCTTCGGGAAATATTGCTCTGCAGTGATAAGTTTTACTCCATGGTAATCACGAGGTGCTTTTGTTAGTAGTGGAGCGTTTGGAAGCCAGATAGGAGAGGAGAAAGTGAGAAAAAAGGAAAAGGGTGCAAGATAGAAGATAAAAGGGTTCGGCAGACGTCCAACTGCAGCAATGGTACTGGTCTCGCTCGGTCGGCTCCGTGTCAGTCATCGGCTCGTAGAACATGAAATACCGCTAAGTACACATTGAGTTGGTCCAAAAATGCATGGGGCTGATAACCGTCAGTGACGCTCGTGAAATTCCACTCGCGAAGTAAACACCGGTCATATAAGCCGCACTTGAACCAAGTCCATTACGACTTTGCTCGAGGGACTGGGTTCCCAAAGATCGCTGTGGTCGCTCGTCAGAGCTCCAAACTTTCATCCAAGATATCTAGTTAGTTATTACAAGTGCAGGCACAGGAAAAACCGACTGAAAAACAGACAGCAACAGTGTTGTATCAAACCGATGAAAATTGAGAAAAACTGTACTTTTTGACAGTTTTCACTTTGGGGTTTGCTGTCGATCCACGCGTTGAAATTAATACTGACGAGCTTGAGTCGATCTACGTCCATACAATACACCCCCCTTTGACTTATCCCAATCCTGAGATTTTCTCTACTTTTTTATCTCAGCTCAATTCTGAAATATTTTGTCACAATTGTGTGGCGATCGGCAGTCTCCGCACCCTGACAATGTTGGCAGTCTTTTGGTCAATTCTTGGAATATTTACTTCCACCAAGGCTTAAAATATTCGGAAACGACGAAACTATCGGATTATGCAAAGACTCGATAATCTTTATTCATTGAATTCAAAGGGTGACATACCCAGTAGTAAAGCAACACAAACTTTGAAGAAAAAAAATAGCATGCATGTATGACTATTATACTTGACGTATTTACTTTTACAATCATTACTCGTAGGTCGACGATATTCTCTATTATTATTAGACAGAATTATAAGATAAGAAACTTATCGGTACGTTTTGTGTCTCTAATAATTACAAACTCATGTATATTGTTATGCCATCTCGCTTCCCTTTTCAACTGTAACTCCTAACTTAAGATAAGTACACTATAACTAGGATCAACACTGACCACAAACAATAGCATCCTGTTGTTGTTCGTTTTTCTTATTCAAATATAATAGGACCGCTCTCATTATTTGTTCCTGATACACTGAAACTAAAATCCTTGCTTCTGACGCGAGTCTTATCTCTATTAATATATCATATATTAATGACTCATCTGCGTATGATTCTAAGTTCTACAGTATTCCCTGAACTTGCAGTTAGACTGTTTAATGGCGGAGTTAACCTATACCGCCTCCAAGGTGTCGGAATAGTCGAGCATAGGCTATTGACTAGAAAAATTCTAAAATTACCTATAATAAAATAATCTTTGTTACTGTAAAAGATCTTATATTCTTGAGTAATCTCTCATAGTAAAAATCCAAGCCTATCCTTGGCAATAATTATCTGTTATTTCGATCATCGTAATTGTCGACACAACAATATGTTCCTTTTTTTCAGGGTTGCAGGATCCTCTAATTATATGTTAAATAGAGAAAACGGGGGGGGGGGGGGGGGGGGCGGGGGGTGGCATAGTAGATATAGTTTAAACAGATCTTCCATGTGGAATAATAATTTTTCGTCAAATTTGAAGTCATTGCTGCACTTCCTCGAAAACACTCGACAAGCAAAGTTCCTTTCTACAATTCTGCTTTGAGCTAGATCTTCGAGGAATTCGAAATTCAAGTTCGAGACTGACATCACAAGACCTTATGACTCGTCAACATTTTTGAAGCCAAGACCTAAATTTCATGGGCAGTATCTTCTGATAGTTGAAAAACATTGAATAAAACAAAATAAAGACGCTGGACTCTATGGTTAACTATATACGATGTTTTTCCTCTCTGATTTTGCGTGTGTACCTATCTTTAGTCGTTAATCATCTTTTTGCCTCCACCTACGAAATTCTTCGAGCTATTACCTGCACCGTTATAACATAAGTCAAATTCATATGAAAACAGTGACACTGACTCCAAAAATTTCGAACGTGAAATTAGGACGTAAAACAATTCCCGGTTTAGTGAAAAAAAAAAAAAAAAAAACAGATTAGAAAACTCCTGCAGCGCCTCCTACAAAGTACCGAAGTACTATTATAGTTCTCTTTGCCCTTGCGTAGACACAATTAAATCACTCGCGCATGCACACAAACATTTAGTTTGGTACCTTCGCTATTTGTAGAGGCTCCGATGATGATTCCAAAGCGCTTCTAATTGGAACGATAGCGGATGCTAGAGATCAGTCATGCCAATTCTAATCTCAAAACTCATAGGTTTCAATTCTCGTCGCTGTTGTGTCATTGCAAATGGCGGGAAACAGGAAATCGGAAATCAGATATCGATTACTCTGTAAATCGCAGTCGAACAACCGGCGCATCATAACAGCTAAACAAGAGCGAAATTATGTGAATAGGCGAATAGGGGAATGGCGGTACCCGGGGAGAGTCGACCATATACCTGGACGGCTAGATAGGGCAGTTATGGTTCATGGAGGGCCTAAACCTACGCAGACGTGCATCAGTTCAGATAAAAGGGCGAGGGGCCGTCCAGAACGATTTATGGCCCGGCACAACTGCTTCGGCCCATAGGATCGATCGTGTATCTGTTGCTCCGAGGAAAAAAAAAAACTAGAAAAGTTAGATTATGGGAGAAAAAGAAAAATTAGTGAAGATAGATACTTGCATAATGTAAATCAGGATTAAGCAGCATCTACCTTTACTAAATACCACCGATGTCACATGTCTAGACTAATTAGCCCAGGAGACATGAATCCATATGATGATACAAAGTAAAGAACTCTATCGATCATAAGTCTAAGAAATTTCAAATTAGGCTGTTTAGGGAGTCAAAAACTACATAGAGTCCAATTAGGTGTTAAATTTGTTTTGATTATTGGTAAAATCGGTTTGTCAATCGCGTTGTCCATTATACATGACGATACACTATATCGTGATAATTTGTAGAGAAACTTTACAAGGTCAGATATGAATAATAAAAAAACTACCTTTAAAAACTCCGAAAAGAAAATAAAAGAAACCTTTGAATCAGAAGTCCCATAACTTCGGATCATTTTTATAAATATATTCGAAAAGCTTCTCGAAATCGGCACACTTTATGAATATTGTTGAAAATTTAAGAGAAATTTTTGAACATATTTTCAGAGTTTTACCATGATTAAAAACAAAAGAATAAACATTTATATATTATTTTCAAAGCTTGTCCTAAAATGTTCAGAATTTTTTTTGAACAAATATTAATAATAGTTTTATTATTACCATTAGACTTTCTACCTACAATTGAAACATATCAACTTTGACCTCGATTTATGTGAAATACTTTCCATCATTTATCGAAAAATTTCTGAACATTTTTGCTAGAACTCTGAAAAATGTGAAAAAATAAATAAAATTGACTTCTGTTTTACCTCAAAATTTCAGTGACACTTTGAAAATTCTTGAAATTTTTTTTTACTGACTTTATAATAATACCAACTGTCGAAAATCTTTCCAGAACAGTTTGGGACATGATCGAAATTTACGGTACTGCTTACTCAGCATTAAATAGTATTGTATTTTTTATATCCATTCAAAAATCCCAATCAAAAATATATTTTCACCAGGGTGTGAATTTGCGATTTCAAAAATTCTATCGCAACCTAAATATTAATTATAGTTACATGGAAAATTTTCTGAACGACTTTCGGATTTTTTCTCTTACGAAGGACAGCCTGAATTATGATATATAACAGCATCCCAACAGTAATTGTCCGCTTCGAAACTATAAACCATTACCATTTAGGCACTTCGAAATTAATTTTGCCAAATTTGTCGAAAGTTTTCACTCTCAAACTTCTATTCATTAATTTATAGCTTCGACTTGAATCCAGAGAGCAAACGCACCGAATCAAAATATGGCAGTAATCGATAGCCATGCAAATTGTTTCGCCCGAAAAATAAGCGCACCATTCCATCTATCGAGTGTTATCGATGAAAATCTAAAGGAAACCAAAAATTCGATTGCATCGAAAAATTATCGCGATTGAAGTCATTGACTGTATGAATTTTTTCCAGTGGACCCAACCGCTGCCCAGGTGGATCCTGGATTATCGTTTTCCGTCAGCCCCAAAGATCACACCACGGCTGAAGGGACCCCCGTCAGACTAAGATGTGAAGTCGAAAATGGAGACGATGTTCTTTACTCATGGAGCCTCGAAGGAAAACCTCTGGCTCCTAACCCTCGAAGGTATCAAGTCGTCGGTGACCTCGTCATTACTAGAGTTCACCGTACGTCTGACAGTGGAAGCTTTGTCTGCAAGGCAACTGATCGTCGTACCGGTCTCTCCATCGAGAGTTCCCCGGCGACTATCAACGTCCAATGTAAGTAGGGTTTTTCTATTTCGTCCTTTTTTTTTTTTTTTTTCTCATGCACTCAAAGCCAATGGAAATGAAATTTGATAACCGACCGTTACGTGATGATGTTGGTAATGTGTCACGTGAAATTCGCTGATTTTTCGTGTCCGAAACGAATCGGTTTGATTTTTTTTTTCTGACCTTTTCCTCGCTTCTATTCTTCGATAAAAAATTAATTACCCACAGTGGTACGGAGCATGTAGAGAAAGGTTTATGTGTGTAAAACAATTATGCGGTAAAAATAGTGGCCAATATTATACGTACCTCGTACTAACAATAAGTGGTTCATTTGAGAGAGAAAAAAACGTAGAGCGCCCTTCATAGAAGTACCCATTGTGTACGATTAGACTGTAATTTTGCTGGTTCCTTGTGCATTTCTCTCGGGAATCTAACCTCATGGAATGTTTTTCATCAAATTCGTATTTTGCAAAATGTGAATATAGAAAGCCAATTCATTCGGAACAAATGAAGAGAATAAAAGGAACTTTTCTTGAGGGGGTTGCAGATCCTTCGACAACCCAAAAACAGGCATTTTTCCAAACGCGATTTGTGAATCGATAAATAAAGATAAAGAGATACGTACTTTTGGGTTTCAATTGTCATTTTATCAGCTTTATTTGGCGAAAAAATAATCTGAATTTCTTATTTCTATCTATTCTCTTCTATTTCATCTTGTACGCGGTGCTCTGTCTGTAGATGAACATCATTCCGGATAGGTAACGCGTCAGAAACACATAATCGCAAGGCTTTTATAATTTGTAAGATAATCTACGACCTATAGAAAGCCGAATTTCGAGAATAGAAAAAATACCATTTTTATATTGAAAAACATAGTTTCACCCATTTTTACACGAAAAATATTTCTTATCTGGTTTTAACGCAGTTATTTGGGAATCCTGAGATTTTTTATTTTTTTTTTTTTCGTCTTATTGAGAGTTTAATTCTGCAATCTTTCGTCACAATTGCGCGGCGATCAGCAATCTACGCACTCTGACAATTTTGGCTGCCACTTGGTCAATTCTTGAATTCTTTCCTTCCCTTAAGGCTTAAAATATGCGGAAAAGATTAAGCTATAGGAATATACAAAAATCCGATAATTTATTTTTTGCATAGGATTACCTACCTTTTTAATGTCATCGTTGATATAAAAATTTTGAGACCTAATTCACCTTCATCGACTCAAAATCTCTAAGATCCAAATAATCTGATGTGATACAAGAATAAAAACAAAATTTTATCAGCTAGTACAGATGTCGGAAAATTTTAACGGAATTTAATGGACAATCAATATCAAAATTTTGGGGAATTGAATCCCGAAAAAAATTAACGAATACCGAGATTGCCTGTTGTACAATTCGAATTTGTAATTCTAAATTATGTCTATATGTATAGGACACGTTATTAGTTGTTTGAAATGAATCTAGAAATTAGTGCAACGCGTTATTAAATCTGTTAATAATTAGTGAATCAAGTGAAACAAGGACATACATACCTACCTATACTCATGTATGTAGATATACCTATGTACCTATATATTATGAATTTCTGCAGTAATTAAAAAATGTTTTCGCGTGATCTTTATGAGAATAAATGTCGCGTCGTATACCTTATACCAGGGGATGGAAAATGAAAAATCTGCGAACCCCCTTCCCTTAGATAATTTCAATCAGAGATAAAAACCGCAGACATTTCCCCATTGAATAACCGTTGCCTTTGGGTCCTGCGCCTCGTGATGCGTCGTTAAAGGGACCGCATTGGCCCTGCACCTTGAGTACTTCAAGGCGAGAAACAGAACGAAGCATGAGAAAATTGGATTTTTTCAGTGCATATGTATTCCATAGGTATATATATGTATATATATGCACATATATATAAAAAAATATGATATTAATGATCTCGTGAACAGCGTGGCTCCCGCAGTTTCCCTACAGTAAAACCTCAAATCGCTGAAGGAAGGCGTATCGGGGCGAAAAAGGCGATAAAAAATTGCGTGAAACGTTTTTCCTTTTTTCATTTGTTTTCTTTTCTGAATTTATATTTTTTTCAATTTTTTTTTTATTTCTTTCTTCCTTCTTCTTCTTCTTCTTCTACTTCTTCTTCTGCACAAGAAATAGGCGTCTATCTATACACCGACCTATAGCTGCAGCACGAACTTTTACAGAAATAAGTAATGAAAATATTACGAGAAAAAATGAAGAAAAAAAAAATCATATTATTATTACGCGAAGAGACGTTGCGGGGGCGTCGTCGTTAGCGCCCCGACGTCTCGTTATCATGTATCGTTTCATAATTATTATTACTACAACCCGGTACTTCAACTTCGTCAACCATCGCCCCCTCCAACCGGCACCACAACACCTACCTGTATACGAACTAGGCTTGGTATACATACTACAGAACGTACAGGGTAGACCGCCTCGAATTATATGACTAACTCGTTTTTCGCAATAGGAGAAAAGTGTTTAAAATACCAAAAGGGTTGCAGGATCAAGTGAAGTAGGATCCTTTTTTTCTCTCAAATCACGTTCAGTCGATCTCTGAAGGTAACCTTTATTCAGACAACCGAGTCTTCTATGACAAAGTAACATTACAATGAGTTACCTTCATAGAATTTAATGAAAGACTCACCTAAGCATGCATCACCAACACTTATCATCGTGCCTGTCTTGGCCCAGGGCTGGCAAGTGATCAGACCAGACCAGATGTGACTACCATGCCAATCTCACGCTGAGGCCCAGACCAGTCTTGTACGAAGACTTGCACGATGATCTAAGTGTGAGACAAAGCTTGGTCCCCAGTCCTGGCCCAGGCTCAGTGAATCGGTAGCATTCACTATAATCTAGACTCTGTCACTATACAAGTATATATTACTTATTCTACTTATATGTAGTATCGGGTCAGTACCATTGCCGACGGTGAAGATACCGGCACAATCGTTCACCCCAATACTGGATCAATACCGGTAAATAGTCAGAACGATAAAATCGTGTCAACGCTGGTAACTAGAACTGTGCCAATATTATGAATAAACAGTGGGCCAGTAGTGTGATTCAGTACTGATTATGAGCCGTGTCTCAAGTTTCCTCAAAACTACATGTCGAAAGCCAAGCATGAGAAGAGCATAATCTCTCATAGGGCTTACCCCCTTCTGGTGTTTAACCCTTGAAATGTATTGCGAGAAAAGGCCAACACTCTCTCAACGACTTGTGATAACACTGGGCCGTATTAACAGCGCTAATAGATTCAATACTGGCCCAGCGCTCTACATCGACGCTAGACTGTTGGGGTTGGGCCAGTGTTAGGCCGTATTACCAGTATCGGTAGACTCTCAGACTCTATCTAGGTATTATTAAATATTAGTGCTCAATATTTACCCTGTACAGTTATATATTAAGGTGAAATGTAACGTTTCAAGACCTCGAAAACGGGAATGGTAAATCCTCCGTAACTACTGGATGAATCGCAATGAAATCTTGGGGGATTACGCATTATTCTAGCAGGAAGGGTCTGATTATTTTACTTTTTCGAAATTTTCCAAAAAATTAAAAAAAAAAAATAAAATTTTTTAAATTTCGAGAAAGTAAAATAATCAGGCCCTTTTCACTAGAATAATGCGTAATCCCCCAAAATTTCATTGCGATTCATCCAGTAGTTTCGGAGAATTCACCATTCCCGTTTTCGAAGCCTTGAAACGTTACATTTCGCCTCAAGATTGATTGTGTTTAAATAATAATAATGTTAATAATAATAAAAATGATAATAATAATAATAATTGTGATAATCAGAATAAATTCTATTTTACCTCCGCCATGCGCTTGTGCATAAGAATGTTGAGTTTCCCCCTTTTGAGATGACGAGGCAGTGGACTTGTGAGTCGACGAGAAACTTGCCAAGGCTTTGCAAGCGTAAACCGAATATATAGCTGTATTTTTAATTGATCACTTGTAGCGCTGAACAAGTCCGTGATGTAAAATATTTAACGAGACGTCGTTTCAGTGATGAGTGAATGCTTCAAAAGTTTAAAGCGTCATAACGCGTTGAAAAAGTGAGAAATAAAAATTGTTAGGCTACCCGTGCTAGTATAGCGCAAGTATACCTTCGTTACTATAATTGTTGATGTTTTGAAAAGAATTAGAGAGACCGAATTTACAAAAATGATATGGGCAAGAATTCATTTTGCGATTTGCGAATACGTATTCATTAAATATTTTTATATGTATTTTTACTTTACGTTATAAATTCGCTATTAATTAATCAAAGTGAATCACGTCTATAAATGAAATGGAAAAGAAGAATACAAAGAAATCTTTGGTTGGCTATTAGGTAATATTTTGGGGTTCATTCGTACGGCACAGTGTAGTAAATAGGTATAAGTGAATGTCTAGCTATTGTGCTGCGTCGTAGTTAGTAAGGAAACGCAGTAATGAGTGAAATAAGTACCAAGCCAGTCCAGCGAGCCAAAACCCTTCAAAACACGCTTCATAAAATCATAACATAATCAGCAAACGCTTGGTACTCCTATACAGGCTCATAAACACCGGTGCTTTTCTTATTTCTTATTTTTTATTTTTATTCTTCATTGCAAGGAAATTTCCTTCTTGTGATCTTTGACCGCCAAAGCAACTGCCACTAGGCTGGTTCTTTGTCGGTGTACGGAAAGTTTAAAAATACTGAACACGTTGGCTTATCGTGTTCATTGCCAATAAAATCATGGTGAAAATAAGCTGAAAGTAATCAAGGAATAAACTCCGATAAAGATAGTAGTGCTTAGTTTACTGAAATGTTGGAGAATTTAGTTGCTTTGCACAAATTTGTCATGTACTTAAGTACTATCAAATCGAAGTACTTTTTCATCTTTATATTTCTATATAAGATCCACAATTTGGATAATGGAATGTCGAAAAACTAAGCTATGTCTCTGGTCAATGATAGGGTTCCATCATGCACATGTATGCAGCTTGTGAATTAGTGAATACTTCGTATAAACGTAGATGAAAATCGTCGAAACTTCGTACGAGTCTTCCTTATCGGTGTGTTTATGAATTCAAAATATGTGAGCCGGATTTTTCATATTTCCATACATGAATGATGTACTTCAGAACTCTGGACATTCCATGGATCCATGATGACATTATTCTCGAATTCTACTAATAGTACCAGACTTTGATAATTTTATATCAAATTTCATGCGAAGAATAAGGATTGCGTAGGATCGTTTCCCACAACTTTGTCATCACAAGACGTGTGTTTTATGAAAGTAAAACCATGAAACAGCAGGCACATAAAATGACCTAAAAGCATTCAATGTTTCAACATTCAAGATGTATTTTATTTCATCTTTTGAATTGACCTGAGAAGGACTGAAGTCTAGTTTAATTGGGGATTCGTCTTTGAACCGTAACTGAAATCGATCAAGAAATTGGCACATAGAAGACCGATCTTCCCAATGAAATATGAAATTGAGAATTCCGTGATAATTATGACTGTGACGTTATTTACTATGATATTAAAAATGTCACACGACATACATAATGTGTTAGTCTTCGTCCCGCTTATCACGTGTCGTATAAAAAAATCTCGTTTCACGCTCCGCCAGGGTGTAGCAACTGCGACGAATAGAATAATATCAGCCCCTACGTACGTAGTCTCGGGTCTCGCCTTTAGGGGCTGTTGCAGAACTGACACGACCGTGCGTCTTGATGCGTATTTGTATAAGTAATAAGAGCTAGACTGAGAGGAAACGAGAGTCTAAAAAATAGGAAATAAAACATAAAGAATTTAAAAAGAGTATAAAATTAACGTAACTAATAAAATTAACGTAACTAAACTTGCGACTTTGAGAATTACAAATAATTTTCTGAATCTGGCTAATTTTATATGATATAGAAACCCTCGACGGTGCAGGGTACGAGATATAATAAGAAATGGAAAAAAATGGAAATTTCGTTCTTCATTTGGAACAGCTAATTCTGGTATAATAAAAAGAATTTTACCTTATACCTGCGGGAGGTTAATAACGTGAGAGAGACTTTTGTGTGCGACAGAAAAAGTATATAAGCAAAAAAAAAAAATGAGGCAAGGAAGATAGAGCAAGAGCGGTCAGGGGGAAGGAAAAATAAATAAGTAGAAAGAGAAATGGCAAGAGGCAGAAGAGAAAACAAAAAGTAAAAAATAAAAATAATATACACACACAGATACTTGCGCACTCTGCACACGTACATTATATAAAGCAAATAACATCTCGTACTCGCGCGGGTAGCAACTTAGCGGTACATGGAAGATGGGGTTGCAATTTTTCGAGGTATACCTACGGTCGTATTTTACCATGTTGAAATCTGCACTCTGAAATTAAAATTATGTTGAGACTAGGGTAGCTAAATCCTTTCAGCGTTTTGTTTATTTTGCAATAAAAAAATTATTTATAATGAAATTTTTATTCATCGCTCTTTGTATTGTTTCGAGACATATTTTTATAGAGACAAAACGCGTTCTTCGTATGTTATTAGCAAAATATATTCACGTTGTTACTGAAAAAGGATTTGTACTTTATGGCGAACCCAAAACATTGCAAAGACTTACTCTTTGTGTGAAATATTGCTACAATTCATTAAGAGAGGAATACTATCAGTTGAGTCCTAAACTAAAACCGACATTTTTCAAACTTGCAGGGTTGATTTAATACACATTAGTGCATATCCGTGAATTTTTTCATCACCCAAACCAATTGATTTATCGACTTATGAGAAGAAACACGTACCGCGGCTGAAAGGTTACCAGGACTTGACGGGCACGATAACTGCTCATTATTTTGTCATAAAGGATACCTTTTTCCAAGAGCTGGACGTTTGTGAAAAATTGAATCTGAAAATTTTACCAGTTACAGCTCGATTTCTATAAAAGTGCCGTTTATGAATTCTTATTTTGTCTCTAGCAGCGCATAAAAAAGTTTGAGTTACAAAAATCCACATAAAGTTAGGTTCATCTTCGGCAGAAATATGTTTCACAATATCTCTCCGAATTTGAACTCGATCGGATGATTAGTCTTCGAGATGGACTGCCAATTGACCTAAAAAAAAGCAGTTTCGATGAAAACGCGTTTAAGGAACGATTTTCATTGAGAACAAACTAGGTAAGAGGCCGAGTAGTTGCATGCTCTGAAAGACCCCTCTACAATTGACTATCTAAGGGATGGGGTTATTGTGCACAGTTGTACAACAGGAATTCTTACCTGGGAACGGCACGTTCTCTATGTGCCTTTCAGGAATAGTCAATTCGCACCTGGATGGGGGCCGCTTCTAGGTTCCGTAACTTCGTAAATTTTTACAATTTCGCCATAATATTTTAACTGGGTATTTTCCGAATATGAGATTTCAAGAAAATGCAACGGCAAATCATTTTTTTTTTTACCTTATTGATAGGGTTCTTTCCTTAAGAGGGTACGTCACCTCTGAAATTGGAAAAACAACAGATTATCGGTTATTTGCATAATCCGATAGCTTCATCTTTTCCGCGTGATTTAGGATTTAGTGGAAGTGAAAATTTCAAGAAACGGTCGAATGTAAACCAAAACTGTCACACTGTACTAGCGGCCGATCATCGTCACGCAATAATGACAAAAGATCGTAGACTTGAACTGAGACGAAACAGAACAAAAATCTCAGGATAAGAATAAGTCAGAAAACAGTGTATCGTATGAAGGTGAGACCGTCTCAAACTTGTCAGTATTAATTTCAACACGTGAATTGACAGTAAACCTCAAAATGAAAACTGTGAAAAAATACAGTAGTCGAATTTCAAACGCGATTTCTCAGAAGCTATGCGTTTCAACATAAAATCTCGAAAACCGCTCCGACTATTTTGATGAAAATTTAGGTTGGAGATCCACGAAACGAAATTGACTGCAGAAAGCGAATTCTCGCGAAAAATGCTTAGAACAAGATAAAAAATATTTTTCATGTATAAATTCGGGTAAAATCTGAGGTGAAATCGTGTTTTTTGACAAAAGAATGGTATTTCTTCTATTTTCGAAATTCTGCTTCCTGTAAATCGTAAAGACTACCCTACAATTTATAAAACCCTATCGATTCTGCAAATTATGATATTCATCAGCAGACGGCTCACCGCATACACAGCTCGACGTTTAGTTCAATAACTTTGATGTATATGACCATATGCCGACTAGTGTTTTCCTCGAATGAAGCTGATAGCATGACGATTAGAACTAAATGAGGATGATCACTATATCTTTATTTATCGCCTTACAAATCACGTTCGAAAAAGGCTTGTTCTTCGGCGTTTGAAGATGACTAACCTTCTTAGGACGTCGTGAAAATTTTCTAAAATACGTTCATCACTCTTTTAAATTTTTATCTCGAAATATCATTGCGGCTGAAAACAGACTGATTTGAGACTAATGTCAATCGTTAAAAGATGGAACACAACACAAAGTTATAGTATGGTGTATAGATACAGGATGACATTCATGAATATTTAGATGTTGAATTTATTACCAACAGGATTTGAGTAGCTAAAATATTTGTTCAAAAATGAATTCTGATAAAATTTTTTAGTTCATCCAAGTAATTCCTGCAAGTAAAGAAGTAAGAATGGAGTCACAAATTGTAGATTGCAAATTGATGCGTGGGGTGGGGTACGCTCTGGGGGTGCGCTGACTGTAGAATCGTACATGGGGTCCCGGGTAGCATGCGGAACTGAATTCGTAAGGGTTTGCATTTTCATTGTCTCGCCTCCGCAGTTTTTTGCGCCGTAGCTAGAGGTTTCGCGCGGGTTCGACGCGAGTGAGCTAATCGTTGAGTCTGCCTCAAGCTTCTCCATTTTTAAAACACTACACGTACTTATACGTATGCACACGAGGACGCACCCCGTATTATACTCCGTGGATGCATTGTGCAACTATACATATACAGGACGTTCCAAGTCAAGTTTTGCATCAAGGAGACGTACAGACTGATCCAAAATATAAGCTATGCAGTTTCAATATTTCCAAATTTTAGTAGCAACAAAAAGCAGCTCTGCAGTCATTCAAGAGATAAGTTCCTTCCCTCGAAATTGATCTCTTATTCAATCACTTTACTATGATAGTCTATTTCCGTGGTCATAAAAGCAGTGCAGCAATTCTACGGTTGCAAATGCATTTTCAATTCCATAGTTGGAGCAAAAAACATCCTTGAGGGACCCTGTAAAATCACACATGTATGAATTATGCGAACTCCCATTGCATATGTTGTGGCGGGTGTAGATGTATGTACTTGGGTACTCCGATAGACTCCCAGACACACGAACTCACGCGGTCGCATATATAGCTTCAGGTTATAGGTATTGTGTACCTCCGTACTCATGCGGATGGTGTATGCATATACATACAGTTATGTGTACCTATATAGATATGTCCATAGATGTGTAGAGCGTACCCTTCGCTAACGGAGATAGACGTATTCTAATTACAAATGCTGTACACCCGACGCGACTCATCTCGGGCAACAAGAGCGAGTAACCTGCTGCAAGTATCTGTCTGTCATTCTGTATGACTTTCCGTAATTTTACGCGTGACTACTATAAGTATGATGAGTTTTTGGACCCAAATCTTTTTTTTTAACACTTCCGACTCGTAATTGTACTGAGAGTTCATTGTTCTCTTTCCTCATGGGCCATGGTAAAGAATTTTCATATTTTATACGCACATGTGCATTTCAACTATACCAGTCCCCAGGTAGAGATCAACCAAAGGCCTAATGTCGGACTAGTACCATTGCCGATCGTGGTGATCCCGTCGCAATTGTTCATAATTTTAGTACCGGATCAATACCGATGAATAGCCGTAATGATAAGATCATGCCGACGCTGATATCCGGAACTGAGCCAATATTGCGAATAAACAATGCGCCAGTAGCGTGATTCGGTACTGAGCCACTGTGTCAAGTTTCCTCAAAAACACATGTCGAAATCCATGTAAGAGGAGGGCGTAATCTCTTACAAGGCTTACCCCCTTCCGGTGTTTAGCTCTTGAAATGTATTGCGAGAAATGTCAAACGCTGTCCCAACGATTCGTGATAACACTGGGCCGCAGATTCTTACCTTTTAGTGGGTTATGTTAACAGCGCTAACAGATTTTAGAGTGTTCAATAGTGGTCCAGCGCTCAACGTCGACGCTTAGCTATTAAAGTTGGGCCAATACTGGGCCGTATTACCAGTATATCGGCAAACTCTACGTGGTATTGATGTACAACGTTAGCAGATTAAACAAAGTGTACGAAATCCAGTATTTTTGTGGAAAGAAATTTGCAAAAGGGGATCAGCAATCGGAACTTGATTCAAACCGAGTTCAAGTCATCTGTGCTTGATTGCGAGTCTGACAATGAGCACGTGTTTATATCCCGCGAAAAAAGGTAGTCACTCGTCGTTCGACTCACGCCGCTGACGTATTTTTTTTATTTTTTTCTTCTGTTTTTCATTTTTTGTCTCTCGGATTTTTATCTCGATAGTTTATTGTTTATCCACGTCAGCCCTTTGTCTTCCTGCAGTCTCTCGTTTAGCTGCAGCGGAAGAGGAGGCGTCGCGTCAGGGTGAAAAGATGGGGAGTGATCACACTGACTCGTGTATGTATGCACTACTTCGCCTGTTGTACTACGATGCGCGCAGTTTTAGTTGCATCCTGTAAGTTGTAACAGCGATCTCTTTGTCCGACAGCAATCCACGCACCATGTCGAATGTATTCAGCGTGCAGCTATATATCGCGGCTTGCAATGCAATCGGAGACGCCCAATACGACGTAAATCACAGTGTCAAAGGACGCCGCTACTCACAACGAAGAATTGCGGTCGTCGATGCAGGACCAGTTGATTCTATCCCAAGAACTCTGATTTGTAAATGGCAGACTCTTACCTCGATATTTTTTTACTGGGAAGACAAAAAATTATCTGAGAGAAGTAGTAGACGCTTTATCACTTGGAGTTTGAACTATTCGAGAGACAATTTTATTCAGGGAGGAAGACCAGAACCGATAACTAAAACGGAATCGAAATTAACGATCCGATATCGAAACTGGATATGAAACGCTGATTGAAAAATCTGCACGGAATCAAAAGCGGAGGCGTATGCTTATTCAAATCTTTTTTGATTGAACATTTTTAATGTACAAATTTTTTCTGACATTTTCATCAACTTTTGATTATCTCGGGCAACTTTTAATAACTGGCTGCTAAATCCTAAATGATTTTATAAGATATTGGTTCTGATAGACAGAATGTTGGACCGATTTTTAGCGATTTCAAATGACTATGAAACTCTAGATTATTTTGATAGTCTGAGGGGGGGGGGGGGGGGGGGGGGGCATTTCGAGAATCACCGAGTAATTGGTTTTTTGAGGAAAAAAATATGCGATTTCAAAAAGCTAACATAATGTTCCTAATATTATGCCTTAAAATCAGCCAGGAAAATCCGAATGCAAATCACCAAAATCCATCAGACTTCAAAATGCGCCTCCTTGCATCACAATTGTCAAGTTTTTCGATTAAAACGTTTTTTTATTTGTTTTAAGGCGTAATTAACGTTGGCTTTCCAAGATCTGATCATTTTTACTTATAAAACCAATTATTTTGTGATTTTTATCAAATAATCAGTTCCCCCTTAATCTGAGATTCAGTGAATTCTAGAGACTTCAAACACATTTCAACGACTTCCAATGACTCTGAGGAACTTCCGAGATCTTCAGTGACTTAACGACCTCTAAATGACTACCCTGGATTTTTCTTTGATTTTTAACTAACTACTAGCGAGTTCAAGAGATTTAAAGTGACTTCCGCACTTTCGAGACTTTGAGTGACTCGAAATAACTTGCACTAACTTTCGACTGTTTAAATGTTTTAGCATGTATTACAAGTCTCGCCCTGAAACTACCTAATACAACTTCCTTCAAAAACGGTTTCGACAGTTGAGAAGTCTATGTCTTTTGGCTGTATAGAAAAAGGCGGTGTATTGAAGTTCAGTATTACGAAGCTTCTTATGAACCTTATTTGTATGAAGTCTTGTAGACACCATCGTCAAAAATGACCATAGTCTCTGTTACATGAACAATTTCCATAACAATAATTGAAAATAACTTCCGGTACAGCCATGCAAGTGACTTCCCACATGAATATAATCTCTCAATACAATTGATAGAAGAGCAACGAATTTAGCACTTCTGCAGTTTTCACATTTTGGACCTTGGATTTAGATTTCTAAATTGATTATCTCGTTCAATTTATGGCGATCGATTGTGACTCGGAAGTTTTTGATGTTGCATTGATTCCAGCAAAGTTCAAGTGAAATCAAGAATATAAAAAGTGAATAGGGACGGCACTTCGAAAATGGGCAATTGTTTGATCGTGAATCCCAATGTTCAGGGATGAGCTGTACTGGGAACGCGTTCGTGCAGTATGGATCGGGACTTGGAGAGTGAGAGGCCAGCGACTGCGTGAACTCTGTTGGAAATGATTTATTCGAAACCGCGTGCTCGTTTAGTTTGATGTGCAGCATTTTCGAACGACTCTGTATACGTGGGCGCACGGCGCAAACCGCAAAGCTGCTTTCATCTTCGTATTGCTACGGCACGTATGTATACAGGGTGACGAAAAAATGATGGTAGAATGAAAAAGAGGATCTACCCCGCGTAAATAGCAGCCAAAATAGTGAAAGTCCATTTTTTTAGATCCTCTTTCATTATTAAATATATTGCAATCAATGCGGGCTACGGTGGAATACTGCTCTCGGATTTTTTCAACCATGTATCACTCGGTCCAGAACTACACCCGTTGTTGCGAAATCAATTTGTATGAAAAACGAGTCACAGTCTACCTTTAACCATCAACGAAGTGACACTACACACTGAGATGTTGAACACATGAAGAGGTGGACATGATCATCGCGTTACGCGCATCTCATGTCGATGAAAAACTTCATTTTCGTCCTCTTTTGATCTAACAAATCAGTTCTTTGTGTATTTCACTCCCTCTCCCTCTCCCTCTCCCTCTCCCTCTCCCTCTCCCTCTCCCTCTCCCTCTCCCTCTCCCTCTCCCTCTCCCTCTCCCTCTCCCTCTCCCTCTCCCTCTCCCTCTCCCTCTCCCTCTCCCTCTCCCTCTCCCTCTCCCTCTCCCTCTCCCTCTCCCTCTCCCTCTCCCTCTCCCTCTCCCTCTCCCTCTCCCTCTCCCTCTCCCTCTCCCTCTCCCTCTCCCTCTCCCTCTCCCTCTCCCTCTCCCTCTCCCTCTCCCTCTCCCTCTCCCTCTCCCTCTCCCTCTCCCTCTCCCTCTCCCTCTCCCTCTCCCTCTCCCTCTCCCTCTCCCTCTCCCTCTCCCTCTCCCTCTCCCTCTCCCTCTCCCTCTCCCTCTCCCTCTCCCTCTCCCTCTCTCTCTCTCTCTCTCTCTCTCTCTCTCTCTCTCTCTCTCTCCCTCTCTCTCCATATACATCTCGTATATCTGCATACATTGTACATACATACGTACATATCCGGCTTAAGATGCCGCAGCAAATCGTCTGCGGAGTTATTACTTGAGAAAGTAAATACTTGGAATGGAATGGCTGCATGAACACTGCGCAGTGAAGTTTTCTGTACAACAGTTTTCCCAGGGGACTCTCCGGCTCAGAATTCGTTCACTCAATTCGGCACGATGCTAAAAGCAAGACACACCAGGAAACCTGGCAGAAATATCGATTGATCAGCGTTCACCGGTGAGGTGGAAAACAAAACTAAGAAAAAAAAACGAGGACGGGAAACTGCTAATTAGCTCTTCGTAAATAAAAACGCGTCATTCGTCATTCACTGATATGTGGTATAAATTTATCTGAATATTAACAAGTCAAATACCGCAAGGTAATCAGGCACATTTATCCCTATATTAATAAGTCAAATATCTCAAGGTAATCAGTCATCTGCACGATTTGATGGTTAGATTTATGTACTGACGCATAGATTTGGAAAAACATTTACAGTAATACTTCGACTTACGCCAACGTGCAGCCCCCTCTCTCCGTCCCCGTCCGCTAGCTGCCAAAACTGTGCCCGTCTACTTACGTAAATTTTTAAAAAATTCTGTATTACAGAAGAAAACCCGTAGGTATTTATCATAGCTTTTTCATTGGAAGTTTGTTGTACCGTAGGTATCTGATTATCTCTGGTGACTATGTAGTACATCATAGGGTTGTATAAAACGTGTACCCAGAATTATGTTTTTTTCGACTTACGTTATCTATGCCGGAACGACCAATGGCGTACTTTCGGGGTATTACTGTATAGCATTGATTTCTATAGTTCTAGCACATTAAGAATAAGGTGTAACGCATTTTGGTAAAGATTGATATGGTACACAGGTTTTCTGGTAATTTCCAATTGCATAAAAAAATAGAAGAATAGATTTGGTCTACATGGATATATTCAGCATGTGTCCAACTTGTAGCATTTGTTGGTAATCTTCGGAGCTCGCTTGTCTCCTAGGCAAACTTCTAATGAGATTTTAACGAAAATTAGTGACCCAGAGATCAACGGACTACGTCTGTTTTTGTGAACAATAAACAGTATAAATACCAGCCCGCACTTTGGGGTGAGCATCTTTACACTGTCTCTCCGACTCGTGACCTCCTAATTCAAGGAGAAAAGAATTCCGGGCCCCTAGTGAGCCAGATATCAGAAACGTGCGTGGCACACAGATCCCAGAGACCTGCACCTCCTGGAATACGAAACTCGTCAGGATGGTGTAATTATTATCAGCAGTGGCGAATGAAGTCACCCGACGAAAGCTGCAGTGGAAGAGAGGGGGGTTATAACCACGACAAATTCTCATCTGGAAGATAATCGACGTTGGGGTGAACCCGTCGGTGAAGAAACCATATAAATAAAGTTACATCGCACATGAAACTGCAGAATACGACGGTTTCCGCATTTTTCTAAACTTCCTCTGGATATTTCATGAATATCACGAAACAATTCGTTTTTTTGGTTGAAACATGAAAAAATTATGTAAATGACTAAAATAAAAATACCCACGAAAACATTGGAATGTCATTTACGGAGTAAAAAATGGCTAATCAGTGAACATGCATAAATATTTTTGTAAGCGATTGATTTTTTTGGGGTATCGAATGTGGAAGCAGATCCAGTTTCCATTAATAATCTGCTTTTATGTTAGACAAAGTTATACCAATCCCTACGACAATTACTATTATTCTATCCCGTGATTTTACCAGACTTTGCATAATGCCTGAGTCCACGTTCCATCTTTTTCCTGTCTTCTGCTTATGAATCATTAATTTATATTCATGTTATGATTATGAAAATTGAGAGTTGAGTAAATAATTTGTTTTACATGAAAATTCCATCAGCAGCAACTACAACGCCATTACCCTATATTTAAGGTATATGCTACGTGAAACAGGTGTAATATTTTGTTCATTAAGGAGGTTCGCCATAAGCATACAGCATTTTGTAACAGCGTCTTCTACAATATTGATTTAGTTGAAAAACAAATTGTGCTGGACAGGTTTCTCATTAACCAAATAAAGTCATGCCATGTCATGTCATGTCATGTCATGTCATGACATGACATGTCGAGTCGAGTCCAGTTGAGTCGTAACTAATTTAGCCGAGTCGAGTCAATGATGGGGCAACCACCTATTCTTCTGCCAGTCAACTCTAGCTGATTAAGGATCATGTTGATACCTACATAGCTCATGCACGTGCGCTGGACTGCACGTAAACTCACTAATCACCATGCAGTGACTCTTTCCGTCTGAGCCTGAAAAAATCGAAGTGAGTCTAAAGTCGAACTTGTCTTGACGTAGCTGGACTCCGTTGAAGAGAAACTGGCCTCAAAAGGATATCTTCAGTCACAGCCCCGAATACATTTATGCTAATAATCATATCATCACACAAAACATTTATCGGCTGAAAAAATTCTGCTCCCTAACACACCTATACAGCTACGTCGGCCTCTTGTAACATATATGCAGAGTATTCTGAATTCAGGTATCTTTGAAGCACAAATTAACCAATAATCAGCCAAACAATCGCTTATCTAGTCTGCAATTGCGTGTAGGACATCCAAGACAATTGATTTTTGGTGAAGAATAACGATGATTGTAGCCCATGAAGGAATATGTCAATATTATGGATTGCAATTTGCGTTCTATGCATCAGTGAACAATACATACGATGACTTACCACGTCGGGGGCAATGTCCTAACGGAAGTAGTTTTTTTTTTTTTTTTTTCTTTTACAGCCTGTGAATCCTCTGCAGACCCGAGACAGGTAATTGTCTTTCTCATCGTAAAGTTATAGCATTGCCTCGATTCTCGAGTATCCGTCGATCGGCGAGGCCACGCGCTGCACCCTCGGTCTCCGATTTCGTATGGGCTTTCGTTCGCCGAGTTCTGTACCCTGAGAAAGAAGCCCTTGGCGGAGCCGCGTCGTCGGGTGCCTCAAATTCTCTGGTCTCCTTCGGCAACGTAACTTTGTGGCTTGGTAACTTCGTAGCTTCGTGGATAGGTACTTGTCACCCTAACCCTGCAGCCTAGCCCAACCTAAATTTGGGGGGTTTCAGCCCGATTTTCAAGCTCTTGACTCTCGTCAAAAGCACCATGATCCCAGTGCTGTTTGCAGTACCCGCAAGTCTCTGCAGCGTCTCCCGTCACCATCTCCTTCCGACGAGCCTCGCATAGTTGGAAACCCGCATACATTTATATACATATACATGCCGTATGGGCATGTATGTATGTATGTATGTATACATGGGGAGAGAGAAGGGAGAGGATAAGAGAGAGGGCGGCTTAGCGCACCGAGTGTAGACAGACGACGTGCTAGGGCAGGCGGACAGGATAGCGCGGCCGTGGCAGCAGCTAGGTGTACAGTCTGGAGGGCCGACTGCCGAGAGCCAGGCCCATAAAACTTTATGGTGGGTTTGCATCGACCGTACTTTGCCTCCCCTTCTCTTCCCTTCCCTGCTGTTCCCTCGCCACGTTCACCCCACGGCCGCGTCGTCCCAGCCATTCGTTGCCGTGGCAACGCCGTCACTGGCAACCCCTCGACTGCGGCTACGAGCATCTCCACTTTCCCCTGGATCCGGACGCCAATTGGCTGCCCCTTAACGTGCCTGGGTTAAATGTATGTGGGTATACAGATCTACGTGTGGGTCAGAACCACTAGTGCGGTGCTTTCCACTTCCGTACTTGCCGCAACCGGAAGTAAAGAAGTGGAAGAAGAAGGAAAGAAAGAAAGAAAGAAACTGACCTCGCACTGATTATGCATACACCTATTTTTTCGTTAGATACAAAATGCTCTATCATTACGCTTCGCATGTAATAATGCCGCAATTGGAGTCCACACCGTGTATGCTAATAGTCCATTCATAGTTACTTCACTATTTTTTTACACTAATGCTACCACTGATTGCCACATCTGTGTGCTACTGTGAAGAGTGTACGAAATGAACACCTTGTAAGCCCGTAAGAACCTTGCAACTTGCATCATATTTCGTGCTGTTGACACATATTACACTTTTTGGATTTGATATGAGACAAAATGGTGTTTGACTGCATACCACATAGGATTTACTTCAAATACCTCTAAGCGGTGTCGGAGATTTGAAGTGAAACACATCATACTCTTGGTTTTGGAGCTCGGGTTGGCATGCAAATCTCAGTCAGTGTGCTGAAACTTTTCAACACCTGTCTGATCCTTGTCAAGAGTTAACACCGTGTTGTGGTTAACATTTCTTGTCGTATCGTTTACTAGGAAAATCGTGAAACTGGTTGATCTTTGGATACTAATTATCTGTATGTGTATGTTATACATACACATAGGTTAATGGTCATACAACATAAGTTAATGGTCGCCACGTTTTCCCTTGCCAAAGAATATTATTCATGCCTGGAATACTTTACTTTGATATCATGTCTTGCTTCGGACTCATGTTTCTCGACTCAGGTATGTTCACTGTAATATTTCGCGTTCTATCTGACGGGGTAGTGGCCAAAGGTTACAAATGGTCATTGTTCGCCATTGATTTCTGCGCAAAGCGCATCTTAAGCAGAGATTCCAAGAGTAACGGGCTTCCCGTGTTGATGTTGAACTGTTGATCGTGTGACTGGTGAAACCAGGGCTGCAACGGCGTTGGCCTTGCGACAGCGTTGGACGCAGCCTGTGACTTGAGACCCAAGCTGCGTCGTTTGTTTGCTCACCTAGGATAAATAGTAGCGCCTGCCGCCTCCTTGGACCACCCACCCCAAACCCAGGCGATCTCCGTCTCCATGCTGCAGCGGTCTTCTTTCAAGTCCTTCATCTCGCGGCTCGTTGCCGCGGCCGCTGCTTCCGCTGCTTCCCTAAACGCGTTTACATTATAGCATCCTTTTCTCGTCTTTTCTCTCTGTCTTCATCTCTCTTTGCCTTCTGCTTTCTCTCTTCCTCTTATGCGGAGAGAAACTTGGTGCTTCTAATTGTTATTAACAGCTGAAGTCGAATTTACCAGCCGAGCTGCTTTAGTATATGAACATATTTGCATAGAGGTATCTCTATAATGATGAAGAGCCTTAGGCTTCGGGCTCAGACCCTAAAGTGATGCAATGAATGCAGAGAACCTTTTGGCTTTTAACCTTATTCATCCCCTCCTCCATCCTCCATCTCCCTATCCCTCTTTCTCTCACTCGCTTTCTGGTTTGGGGGACAAGCAAATACTGAAAAGTTTTCTCGGGGGTCCTAGACGTGGAATTATAGAACTAACACTGGTGAACGATGTGTGAGTTAATGTGCTTGCGAGAGGAGCGCATGATTTTCAGATCACCAATTTATATCAAATTTTGGAAGGCTTAGTACTGGACTAATTACGTAAAATGTGCAAGATGATCGGCTACTCGAACATTTCCTATAAAATCGCCCACAAAATTTAACATGTACGTTCAGTACTTCCAAAGTAACTAACACCTTAGCACAGCAGCATCACCGATTTCAGCTTCTGTAGTTATCTGGATTCAGAACTCTCTATGCATTTTCGCTTATCGCCATTCAAAGACCACGGAAATCTCATATTAACTTCAACCTCGTTTGAACTTTCTTCAGTCTTTTGATCACAAGTCATGAATTGATCGTTCTATTTGACTTCAAAAAAGAAGCTGCGAGATGTTATTGTTTCAATTATTCAGAAAGACTTTTTGCAACAGAAGTACACAGAACTCTTAAATATTGTAATCCTCGTCCAAACTTGAATTACAGTTAGATGAGAACGATCCGACTCATAAGGCACTCTAGTACACTGACGACACTTTCGAGCACACAGATGAACCCCCACAAAAATTGGAGTTGATTTTCTTGTATCAGAATATCGAAACCATTCTTGAAAATCGTGACTGAGAACTTATATAAAATCCAGAGCACTTATAAGCATGCCATCAACTTCGTTCTCGGGGTAGTGAGCTCATTTTTGCGAGTAATATTCTAACAGCCTTGTCAAATGATTTGTCGAATAAACTTAGTTTTTTTAATTTACACGCTACGATATTCGTTTTCAATATTCTCAAAGTATTAATTCAAATTCCCTCAACATAATGGAAATACCGATGATACTATACCAGTCAAGTTGAAAAAAGCGGCGCAGTACCAAGTTAAGAATTCCTCTTCTCCTTCTCTTTCGGTACGTTTCTCAATATCCCTTTCGCTTCTTCCCTCTTTCTATTTTGGTTTCGACGCCTCACCCTCATTCTTACCCTAGCCGATGATGGAGTCGATGCTCCTTTGACAAGCGACAACCACTATAAATGCCACACATCGCATCTTCGTGACTTGTGACAATTATACCCGGAGACCTAAGAGCTTAGTGTAGCCCATCGCGTGGCGTTGGTGTCAGAGTAGCTTGATTCATTTGTAACTTTTCTCGCCTAAGCATGCTTCAGTTTGACGGTTATACTACACCGTTGTCAAACGTGACGGGGATTCCCCGCCGGCGCGTTGTCGTCGTTGTCCAACTCACGTTCCCCTCTCTCCCATTTTCCTTAGCCACGGTCGTGTTTACACGAAAGTTAATCTTGCGCGGGAGATGATAATAATAAACGCTGATGCTCTCTCACTCTTTCTCTCTTTCTCTCACTTTCTCTTCTCGCTCCGCGACGTTGCGGGCGGCCCCTTTGATCTCTGACGTCGTTTGTGCGTTTAAACACGGCTTTCCGAGTATAGTCGAGGCTTCGAGAGAAAGCAAGTCGAGTGGCCGGTATCAAAGCGGGTTGTAAACCGTCCTGCAAAGCGGCTGCACCGGCGCGCCACCTGCAAAGGATTGCAGCTCGGGAGTACGCAAAGTAAAGTAAGTGTGTAAAGTAAGTTACAGGCTGTTGCGCTACCGGCGCTGCGGCACTTCCGCAATTGCGGTCCCCCCCCCCCTCTTTTCCCCCTGTCCTTGCCGCTACTCTGCGAGCTTTCACGCTATTTACTATTTATTGTACCATTGTCTTCCACTCTTTTACCGCAAATTCACTTTGCCGGATTCCTCTTTGAGCCTAATGCGCACGTCGGACCCTTGACTGGCGTCAAATGGCCACGTGCTCCGGTTTTTACCTTTACCAAACACTCAGAATTAAAAAAAGACTAACTCCATTACCGAAGCCAACAGGAAATAATCAAGAATCACGATCTCTTATGGCAGGATAAAAGCTACAATGGCCACCCAAAATCTTATTTCGTATACCTATGTTCTAAGTTGACAGCATATTAGCACTTCGAGAATTGATGTTGTGTATTCGAAAATCCATTCTCGTTGTCGTAAAGCTATTGAATCGAAACCAAGCTATGGATTTCCTTGATACTTGGTTTTCAGACGTCCTTTGGGGACTCTGGTTCCGAATCTGAGATCAAATTTCCAAAATTCAAAATGGCAGCTACATAACATGGCCAACAAAAAATAATAAACTGACCAATTTGGTTTCAGAATTTGGTAATCCGGGATTCTTTAGGTCACTGATTGTCAATCTAAGGATAGATTTTTAGAATCCAAAATGTCGATCCGGATACAGGATCAGCAAGACCGAGCTACCCACTTTTTTTCATTCCCATACCTTAGACTTGAGAAGAACTCAAAAACGTTCAAAATGGTTCAGGTTGCATAATTTCAATTATACAATTTCGGATCGTCTTGGTTCATTCCCAGTTTCTCCTTCGCCCCTTCTCAGCTCTGGTGTCTTTGAAATTCAAAAATATTTCGATTCTATTCATTTCGACTTTCAGATGCGTTTGCGATCTAACTGTCTCACTTTTATTTTTTGTACATACCCAATTCGCACGTGTTGTCGACGATCGTATGTGTGGAAATCACAAACCGTTGAAGTATGCGTAAATTATGTTAAATCGGTTGTCAAATTTCATAAAGTTCAGACAGCATGAACGAAACGGAATACAGGATCTGTATCTTAGAAGACGTGATTTGGGATAATTGGTAGCCATGGTATGTTTTGAACGTTCATATCAAGACCTGATGCTCTTAAGACTTGAAAGCAATTTTTTTCATATTCCAAGTGTTTAATTACAGAGAAAAGTTTCTAAGAAATTGAAACCACTTCAGTTAACGACGTATTTTGTCTTGTTACGCAGGGATTACCAAAGCCGATGTTCAACTGCAGCTACCGAAATTGCCAACCCTTCTTAAAGCCGGCGTGGATGTTGAGTTGCGATGCCACGTCGAAGGGTCGGGAGATATGCGTTACGAATGGTTCAAGTAAGTTTTCTTTTATTTTTTCGCTGCTCTTTCCAAAATAGTATTTCAATCCCACCGCAACTTCGGTGCTAGTTTCATCCCACATTCTAGAAAATGACTAAAAATACCAAAAGATTTAAAGACACTGGCTCAAAAAGTAATTTGGAATACTGACGGACTCCATGTGCACAACTCTACCCAACTATCTCAGTATAAATTAAAATTGAATGACGATCATTTTCAGAAACGCCGACCGTATATCAAAAACCGACCGGGTCGAAATCAAAAAGAAAAAACTGCACATCCATAAATCGGGTGCGGAGCACAACGGAGTCTATACGTGTCAGGCGCGTAACGACGTAGGGACCTCGCCTATGGGTGACAGTTTTCCCTTAACGATACCGAGCAATGATACGGCGATGATAACGATAGTCCCCCAGAATGTGATCGCAAAACGTGGAGAACCGGCCTTCTTTCACTGCTCATACGATGACGCTGATTCAGTTCAGTGGTTTTTTGAAAATAATGGACCCCTAGAATCGGACGACGAAAAAATCATCTACGAAAATGGTACCCTCCTTATTCAGGCCACTGAGCACCAAGACCAGGGAATGTACTCTTGTCATGGTATCAGAGGTGAAACATTGCAAGTGTATTCTGCCGAGCTTCAAATAGCGTGTGAGTAAACAGCATTACATATACCTATACATCTAAAAATTTGTCAGTATTCAGCGTTTTTTTTTTTAATCATTTTTTTGCCAATTGGTCTTCCATGTTCTCTCGAATTTAAACTGAATCCTTGTGGCTAACGGTCGCTTTGTTATTATCAACGTATGAGTAATTTTCAGATCTGCGAAATCTGTCCGTGGCTTCTTTCGAGCCAACGCTTTCCAACCAGCTGGCGGTCGTTGGCGAGCAACAAGAACTGCAGATAAGCTGTTTACAACCGTCAGGACTTCCACCGCCGAAAGTGTACTGGAAACATCCGACCGGACATATCATAAGCGACTCCGGTGTGGTCAGAGTCCAGGACAACACTTTGATAATCGGAGAAGCACGTCTGAACGAAGACGATGGAAACTACACTTGTGTCGCTGAAAATCTAGCCGGGGAAACCGAGATGACCGTTCAAGTCGTAATATCTAGTGAGTATGAAGATATAGAGATAGGATTATTTCAAAATTTTAAGAACTGACCTTTCGTACTTCGAAAAATGTCAACATCAATGAGCAGGCAGTGCTAAATATTATCACACTGATCTCTGGTTTCGGGAAACCGACTTTGGGAAAAGGAACAAGTATCTCGGTGCACTAAAAATCCACGAGAATTATTTTTTTTATGAAAAATAACAACACCAGGGATAAGCAGCTAGTTATCCCAAAATCGTGTTTCTCGGACCCACCCTGTAGTCTAAAACCTCTTATCCGTTATAGCTGCACCGAGCTTGATGAGTTCACCGGAATCGATAACCGTTACGGAAGGAAATCCCGCAACGTTGTCTTGTTCTTATATCGGTATCGAATCTCCGATCACACACGTTCGTTGGCTTAAAGATGGTGAACCATTACGGGAGAGTGGAGGTCCGACAAGGCACCGGGTTATTGATAACCACGGCAATGTTACCCTGTCCTTAAAAAGCGTCGATCTATCCGACAAGGGCAGCTATAAGTGCGAGATCTTCACGAAGGGTTTCCCCAAGATATTTTCTGAACACGCAGAACTCGTCGTTAAAGAAAAGCTCAAGTTTTCACCACCCCCAGTCAACAAGAAGCTTGAACTTGCCTCGCCGGCCAAAGTACACTGCAAGGCGCAGGGAGCCACACATCCGATTGTTAAATGGATAAAAGAAGGCTACGATGGCGAGTTTCCGCAGCACATTCAAGATATTAACGGTACCTTGCACTTCAATGGTGTGGTCGAAGATGATAAAGGGCGATACACCTGCTTGGCCACGAACACCCAAGGCTCAATAAACCACACTATCACTATCGACGTAGTCAGTAAGTACATACATAATTATTAACCGAAATAATTTGGAAAATTATATTTTTGGA